>JAQZBX010003787.1:18458-46913 GCA_029593785.1 Cabassous unicinctus
CTCTGCACTCAGGGGACTGTTGCTGCTCCCTTGGAGAATGTGGCAGAGCTCTCCAGGCTGGGAATTCAGATTCCCTCATTTATTGAGTGATTGTCTACCCTCTGTGACCATGCCCCATCCCTTGATCATTTGAACAATTTTATATATCTTTCATGTATATTCAGATGAACTTACTCCCATGAATGCCCCATCCCAGACACTCCCCACCAATGAACCTCTTCAGCCCCCATTGTAACCCTTCTGTGATCCAAACCTTCCTTGAACATGAAGCCCATATAATAACCAAATACAATTAATAGGAAAAAGAAATAATAATGATAAGCTTAAATGCAAGAGATAAGTACAAGGAAACTCAGAAGAAAAAAAAAGAAACTAAACTAAAAATAAAATATAATTAGCGGATTGGGACGTTCAAAAAAATGGGAAAAAAAAAACAAAAAAAAATCTTTTTAAAAAAAAATTATTTTTTTTCCTTTTGTCACTGTATTATCGGATGTCCAGTGTACCATGGCACCTTTCCCCTCTCATTCCCCAGTGTCTCCCAAATTTTGATTTAATTTTCAAAGAAGTTTTAGGTCACAGCAGAGTCACACACGGAATACTAGAGACTCCCACAAACATCAGATTATTGATGACTAGCCTTATGAGTCTTTGCTCTTGTAATTGAAACTTGACCTACTGTTATGGGGTGCCTAAGGGTTGCCACCAGAGAGCCTCCTTGTTGTTCAAATGTGGCCTCTCTCTAAGCCAAACTCAGCATATGAATGCATTACCTTCCCTCCAACGTGGGACATGACTCCTGGGGATGAGCCTCCCTAGCAATGAGGGATTAATACCAAGTGACAACTGGCAACACAATTGGAAAAAGACCTTGAATAAAAGGGGGGAAAGGTAAAGAGAAATGAGTTCATGTGGCTAAGAGACTTCAAAGAGAGTCGGGAGGTCATCCCAGAGGTAATGCTTACGCACACCTCAGTAGGATCTCATAGAACACCAAAGTGGATATCACCCCACACAGAGGGGCTCCTGAGGGCTCTGGAGACACCCAGGTCCTATATAAGTGGGGATAGCTCCAGAGATTGATGCCTTATTAGTGAGCTCTTCTTTGGAATCTGTGCTCCTGAGAGTGACAGAGTCGGACTCAAATAAGTTCTCCCTGCACATGGTCCATCAGTCCCTTCTATTCAAACCTATATGTGATGCTGGAGTTTGTAGGTGTACTTCCAGAGACTGGAGCCTCTGGCCTGCCCATGTGCCAGCTGTGCCTGCAATCTCGGTGCAGCTGCAACCCCTACCCTACAGCTCAATGGACTCATCCAAGTCACCTGGCGAGGAGACGACTATGGGCAACGGCCATCCCAGGGAATGGAGAGGGCCTGCAGCTGCAGGCAGGATAATCCCATCCACTGTATCCATGGGATATAAGCCGTCTCTCACTTGGAGGTGGAGTGGACATCACCATCCCAAACTCCTCAGGATTGGGGGAGGAGCTATGGACTAGAGTGGACTTGGTGGTGTTCTGTTGTAGACATACTGTGATTCAAGCAATGGAAGAAATTACAACAGTGAGGTGGAGCCGGTGGCCACTGGACGTTTTCAGGGCAGGGAGGGGAGGGACAGTTGAAATACAGGGGCTTTTTCGGAACTTGGGGGTTGTCCTGAGTGGTGTTGCGGCGACAGATGTAGGCCATTTTGCATCAGCATATACCACTCAGAACTGTGTGGGAAAGAGGGTGGTCTATGATGTGAAATGTGGTCTATGCTTGGTGGCAAGGCCCCAGGATGTGTATATCCATTGCGGGTGATGTGCCACACTGATGAAAGATGTTGGTGTGGGATGTTGTGGGAGGTGTGGGAGGTGGGGAACATGGCAATCCCTGTAATTTCTGAGCAATAGTTAGGTAATCTAAGCACCTTTAAAATATATATATACAAAATAACATTTATGTAAGCAAATGCACATATATGCATATGTATTTATATATCATCTTACAAATATTGGTATGTATTGTGAAAAATTTTGATTTTTACCCACAATAAAAAAAAAAAAAAAGAAGTAATTGGCACCACTATGAAATCCTGCCACTTTAGGGAACCTCAGTGACCAAGATGTAAATTGAATCTGCCTTGAACTCAGATAGTCTGAGTTTTACCTGGAAGAACACAGAAGGAATTTCTCAGGTACTAATAGCCCAGAGATTTATGCAGAGCAGATGTGGGATGTGAGGGGGGAGTGAACCCCTCCTATCCCTTCTCTTTCATCTGGGCCCCAACTTCCTGTAACTCTATTATCTAGGGAGTCCATACTAAATTCTGGACTTGCTATAAACTTTACTCAAACTTCAACTACATTCATTTTTATGCAGTTTTATATTAAATCATCCAAGGCCCTCACAGAATCATAGGGTGAGTTTGTGATAGCTTTTCCCCCAAATTATTCTGGAATGTGTTTAGGTTGGCAGTTGAGCACCATTTTTATTTGTCTCTGAGTGTAAATCAAAGAAATAATCATTTCTGGATAGACTGAGACTCAAATATCTCCAATACAGCTCTAGTTATATGCAGCCAGTAGAATGTTATAGGTTTTAGTTCATTTCGATAGAATACTGTTTTTGTTGAAATATCAAGAAAATGTTTTAAACCAAACCATTTCAGCACTAAACTCCATCAGTATTGTGGAGCAAAACAAAATTCACATAATCTGAAAAAAGATATTTAATAATTGGTGCCAATTTTTAGAAGGTGGTCTTTGCACTTTTCTAAATTTCCTAATTAGGGTGTAGCAAATTTAATGACAAAGAACTGCATGCAAGCACCTAATTACAGAGAAGCACCACTGATACTGAGGAGCTAAAGAAAGGGTAACCAACATACCATTCATTTTGCCTGTTGCTATTCCACAAAACACAGCAGAGTTCAAAACTATAAGATGAAACACATTCAAGCCAGCCTGTTTTCAAAAGTTCAACAGCCTGTGTTTTGAAATGCACTAATTTAAATTTAAAGACACATATTTAACGTTTCCTCTTTGTAGGATTTCAGCAGCATCCACACACAGAGTCACCATCTGTTTTCAGCCTGGTTCATTACCAATTCATCCCCCTGCTCTGCATTATCAGATCAAGAGAATGGACATAAATTCAGCCACCTGGGCGCTGGTGTCATTAACATGCACCCCAGCCACACACTCATAAAGTGGTTTTACTTGGAGCTTTAACTCCGTGATGCTCCATTTTTCCATTTGATCAATCTTGAGTTTTGCTCAGTAAGTTCTTAATAATGTAATTTCAGAACAGACAAGAGAACATCAAGAACTTTCAAGACTATATTGACTGCAAAACCAAGAGAAAATAATTTGTGTTTTCATGGACAGACATGACTGACAGATAGACCGAAGGTAACAGGAGTAGAGTCAGAGAGAGGGAGAGAGGAGAGAGGCAGAGAATGATACATAGAGACACAAAACGGAAACAGAGAGACACCCAGATGATCCTTTAATTTTTATTTTAATGAGCACGTGGGTGAAAGAATTCAGAGTGTTTCAATATAATTCTGAGTATGGCTCACGATTGAAAATAGATGAGCCACTTTTCCCCCTCATTGTAAAGGAAACATACAGCTATTCATTCCAAGTCACTTAGTTCATCACAGAATAAAGATGTCACATTTAAAACAGATGCTTTCTTCTCTAATAAAACGTTAACTATGTGTCCACTTTGCAAACTACACAGAATTGAGAACTAATCTGATAAATTAAAGTCAATTAAAACAGATCAATTGCCCTGATTCCTTTTTACTACCCCTTTTAAACATTGAGCAAACTCACAGGAACACAACTGTCTTAGAAATGTGAGAGGAAGTAAGTTAAAACAATCACACCTTTTAAAGAAATTTAATATTATAATTGAAAAATCTTACAAATAATATAAAAATTCTCACGCTTAACTCTCAAAAAATTTTCTACATGTTACTCTGGGCTGATGCAGAGTTTAGTAATCATAAAAAATCAGGAAGAAAATATTGGACTATTAACATAATCTTCTCAATTAACCATGCAGTGTGAAGTGACTACTATATATGTCATTTTGAAGAAGAAGATTGTATGGTCTCTCACCTCAAAGGGTTTACAATACAGCTGGTGAGACAAGAAATAAATATTCAATGTTGGAAAAAAAGTCATTTCATTTAAAAGTGTTACTAAGTATCAAATTATAATCACTATAGGTATTCAGGAAAGGAGAGAATCAATGATAAGTGACAGAAGTAAGGCCACAACCAGAAGGTGATAACCAAAGAGAACCTTGCAGGATGGGATTTGGATTGGGGTGTATTTTCTAAGGAGAGTAGTCAATGATGTGACAGTCAAGGGTCAGCCTCATCCACAGGAATAATTTAATCTATCACCAATACTGTTCAATAGGTTGCCTACACTTGTTGCATAGGATAGGCACACAGAGAAAACCTACAGAGATCATGTGTTGCCTTGGCTATCTAACGATATTGTTTGACTCCTTTGACAAGTTTGACAACAAATGTTTGTACCACCATCATCAGAAAATGTATCCATTTCCTTTGTCAGAAGGAGACACTTCATTAAAAGTAGATGTCATCATTCTGATTCTAAACCTCTGGCATGTTGATTATTCTAGTCTAATCTCCTTTTGACTTTTCTGTTTCCTATATCTACTGACCAGGTTTCAGCTAACAAGTAGTTTCTTGATCCCAAGAAAAAGAAAACTAAAATAAATCAAAATAAAAGTAAATGGATAATAAAAAATAAAATAATAATCAAAAGATAAGAAAAAAGGCAAACTGAAACCTATGCTAAGACATAGCATGGATAAGCTAACACCAGGCTATGCTAAGGTAACTAATAACTCCAAATCTTAGTGAATTAATGTAATAAAGGTCTATCTTATGCTCATGCAAAGTCTAATTTGGGCTGTGCAACCTTCCAAGGCAACTCTTTCCATGCAGTGACTGAGATCCAGCTGCTTCCACCTTATGGCTCTGCCTTCATGATCACAAACAGAGGAGAAAGAAATTGTGTGGAACCGTCACCTGTTCTCAAGTGCCCAAACCCTGTAGTGACACATCAATCCCAGCCAAAACTCAAGGATGGGGCAAGGTCCCAACTAACTGCTAATGGATTGGAAAGTGGAATGCTCATAGGTGCCCAAGAAGTAGAGGAGAACTGGATATGGGTAAGCACTATATGTCTCTGCCACACTTAGTTTTTCCAGGGATTATATATACAAGAGAATAAACTCGGGAGAAGCACCTGTGATGGGGAAAATAACTAGGAATATATTTACTTAATTTTTAAAGGTAGAATGCTATTTTCCACAGAAAACCCTGAAAAGGGTACGATTTAATACCTGTTTTGCTTTCCAGATAAGTACCATGATTGTGAATTTTTTTGCAATACCTAACTCTGTTCAAACATGTATACTCTCCCAACAGAGAACTCAGTTACCAAAGTACTTCAATAATTACAGGTCTAAAAATCCTCATTGTTGAAAATTACAAACCCAAGGACCTGTAATTCACTGAGTGTTTGCTGGATTGTTCACTTGATGTATTTTATCAAATTTGGAAGGAATAAAAGAAAATTCTTCATTGTGTCATTAAGATTATTTTATCTTAAATATAGATGAAATATATAGGTGATACAGTACCTGAAATTAAGTATCATTATCACATTTATGTGAAGAGTAGTTTCCAAAGTTTATAAGTGTCTAGATAACTTCTTTTTACATGGAAAACAGTTTCAGGAATACACTATTGCTTAATTTCACTCTTGGAGTGTAGAATGAGAAAACAAATTTGAGAACATCAAAAGATGAAATCTTTTTAAAAATTCAGTTGTCATTTCATTTCTCCCAATATTTTTATTCTAAAATAAGGGAGAACCATGTAAGTCTTGAGTCCCAGATTTTGGTCACTCTTAGTGACTACATGCTCCTGGTTTTCCTCCCTGAACACTTTTTCTCCGTCTCTCTGTTGGTGCTTGCCGCCTCTGATTGGTGTCTAAGGGTTGAGTGCCCACAAGTTTTCTCTCTCTCCCTTTTAGGTTCTCTCCCTGGGTCATATCCATGGCACTAAGTACCATCTATATGCTGACATAACTCCAAATTATTTCTTTCGCCCTGACCTTTTCCTTCACCTTCAGACTTTCTTTAAATATCCAGCTGCCTACTTGGTGTTTCCATGTAGGTAAACTAATAGGCACCGCCAACTTAGCGTGTGAAAAATGGGAATACACTAATTACTAATTACTCTCCAGTCTTCTCCATTTCCCCTATGTATTCTGTTGCTTAGGCCAAGAAACCCAGGAGACATTTTGATTCCTTTTCTTCCTTCACTGCATTCCCCTTCATCCAACTCATCAGCAAGTCTTATGGGCTCTTCTGCCAAAATGTGTCCTGAATCCAGCCAATTCTCTCCTCCTTTACTGCCACCCACCCGCCTGTCAGTTATTTCTCACCTGATTACTGCAAAGTCTCCTAATTTGTCTCTGTTTTCCTCTGAAAATCCATCCTCCACACAGCAACCCTAGTGAAGAGAGCACAGGAATCACATCACGTAACTCCCCTGCTTAAAATCTTCCAGTGATTTTCCAAATACTTGGACTAAAACCCAGACTTTCACCATGGCCTTCATGGCCCTTCATGAGTTTGCCTTTGCTGACTCCCACCCCATGTTGGTCCCATGCTCCCCTTGCTTACATTCTAATAACTCTTTGCTTTGGTCTGCACTTTGATCATGTAGACCTGGTTTCCACCTCAGGATCTTTGCATTGGTTGTCTGGGCTGCTCCTCTCCCAGATTTTCATATACCCATCAGTCAGGCTTTGTGCCAAAGGTTACCTCCCCAGAAATGCCTTCCTTGAAATTCCCACACTAACCCCTTACCTGTTTTACTCTCTTCATAGTAGAGAGGGCTCAAAGTGATACAAAGCATGAGTCTGAAAATTGTCTAGCAGCCTAAATGAACAAGCCAGAGATCAGGGACACCATGATCATTATCTCCCAAAACTTTTACTCTTAGAGAGCATTCAGCGCATACCTGATTTTCATATGCTAAGACAGACAAATGGGGGGCCAAATTTAATGGAAAGGGAAGGTATTAAGATAATGGGGGACACGACTAAGAAATTATGGATCTCAGAAGCACAGTACAGAAGCTTGTAAGAGTACTTTAATAATCATTTAAAATGGAGAGTTTGGGGCTGGGTTTTAAATGAGTCCACCACATTAGTTCATGTAAATCAGGTCTACTAGAACACAGGAAGAGTAGACTACTGACAAGTATTACAAAAAGGGAGTCTTGATGTTAGAGAGAGAATGCATCTTTAAAGAGAAAGTTTATGATTCTCTGATAAGAATGTGGGGACTGGGGGTTGCCAGAAGATAGTGGTGCTACATATAGCAATGAAGAAATTAGAATGGAAAGTACTTAAGTAGAGAAAACTTATTTTGCTTTTGGAGATTTTGATATTTCTGGGTTTGGACCAGAAATAAATGTAATGCTCAATAGCTAATGAGAGATAAAACTAGAAAAGGGGTGAGATATCAAGAGTGGAAATATAAATTTGGGACTTATCCCCATTCACAAGGTAGTTAAAATGGCTTATGCATTCAACATATTTATTGAACTCATACCAGAGGCAGAGTATATATATATATATATATCAGATACGGAGCTACAGGCAGCCTCACACAGAGTTTGTAAGGAAAATCCATGAACCAGCAAAGTTTACCTCCTTTTTCTATGGCTGACCAGCTAAGAATGGTTTTTACACTTTTCAAACAGTTGAAAAACAATCAAAAGAACAGCAGTATTTCATGACATGAAAATGATATGAAATTCTCACGTAAGTGTCCCTAAATAGTTTCATTGGAACATTGGTCGTGTCCATTCATTTAAGTATTGTCTATGGCTACTTTGGTGTTACAACCACAGATTTGAGTAGCCATGTCTAAGATCACATAGCCCACAAAGCCTAAAATATTTACTCCCTGGCATCCTACACATACACATGCTCAAAAAACGGGCCCAGGGAATAAAACCAAAGTCGCATGTGCTCCTAGAGAGCATGCTGCCAGGGAAACAGGTTATAAAACACAAGGCTTGCAGTTGCACACTCGGGAATCCTGAATGACGTTGCAATGACAGATACAGGCCATTATATATCTTGTCATAACTTATAAAATTGCATGGGACAGAGTGTAAACTACAATGTAAGCTATAATCCACGTTTAGTGGCAATGCTTCAAAATGTGTTCAGTTGTAACAAATGTACCACACTAATGAAGAATGTTAATGTGGGAAAATGTGTGAGGGGTAGGGAGCAGGGCATATGGGAATCCTCCATATTTTTTATGTAACATTTATATAATCTATCTTTTTTTTCAAAGTATTACTAAAAAAAAAAAGGCACAGGCAATGGCAAAGGCACAGGAATGGACAAAGCCTTTGGGGGAATTCAGACCACCACCCAAAGACCAGTTCGCAGCTTCTTCAATGGGGATATGCGTTTTTCCAGGGATAAGTGACTACGCCCCAAGGGCTATGTGAAACCACATGACCAAATAAACATGGAACATCTTCCTGGAACATGATTTTACTCAAAGGTTTTGGGGGTACAGGGGCTGGATTCAAGTTTGGTGGGGTATAGAGGTTGAAGGGGGTGGAATTTGCATTTAAAAAGAAAGTCATTTGAGTAGAATGCAAAATTTGCATGAATTTTTATGTGAAAATCAGGAGAATAAAGACCTTTCAAACTTGAAATGAGGTTGCTTCAGGTTTTAATCCCAGAGTTTTAAATTTGCTTTCTCTCACTTTTAGGGGTACTTTAATGGAAGGTTTGAAACTTGCATGGAATGCACCAAAGGGGTACTTCTGAGAGAAGACAGCTGTGATCCTCTAGGGCATTAACTTGAAACTGGAAAGCAAAAGATTGTAACTCCTCTGTCAACTCCAATCTCTTGGTAGTGTTTCCACGAAACATCTTGCTGAGAAGGATATGCTTGGCTCAGAGGTCAAGAGTTTGTGAGTGATTAGCAATGGCTGCTAGAGCTTAGAGAGAGAGTACATGGCAGTTTGCTGTAAAGATTCAATATAGATTAATATGGGAATCTGTCTAAATCTTTATTGTTCAAACTGTTCAACTTCTCTAACAGATTTAACATGTTCACCATGCACTTTTAAAGCCATACTTATCCTTACATTTCTGCCTTCATAATGCAACCAATACGGGGAGTATGTCCCAGTTTACCATAGAGGAACCCTTGATGATTGATTTTACAACTACCATTATCAGTCCAGTTTTTTCCTTGATCTCTGAAAAATATATGGGTGTAAAGGAATTAAAAGGGCACTGAATTCCATGTCAAATGTTCAAAGATTTTTTTTCTACAATTAACAGGGAGGTTTTTAAACAAGAGAATGGCAGCACAAATACATGTTAATAGAAAAATAAGTGTTAGAAATATAAAGGAATAATTGGATGAATGAAGCTGGGAACAAGGATATTTAGGAATAATGGTACAGTCCAGTTACAAGACAAAGAGGACCAGGCCTAGGACAGAGAGAATGAAGAGGTGAGGACAAACTAAAGAGGTGTTTCTGAGATAGACTCACCAGAATTTAGTAACTGAGTAGATAGATGTAGGGAACAATGGTCCAAATGAGTTACAGGGGTCTTAGTTTACCCTATCAAGTAGGTAAAGATATTAACTATGAAATGGGGAAGGCAGGAAGAGGAATGGTTTTGAGGGCAGGCATTGGTGATTACGTTGATAAATTGCCTGTTTGTTGTTGGGTCCATTCTCTGCACCCCGCCCCTTGTGCTGAGCCACATCACACAGAACACATTACCCAGGCTCCCTTGTTTGCCGTCTTCTGGGTAGGTTTGGGCAATGACAGTCACGGTGGAGTCTTCTGTCCTTGTTTCCAGCTCTCTGTGGGTGTAGTACTAGCCCAGTTAGACTTCTAGCTCTAGCTGAGTGGCCTTGACTTCTGAGCTCTGGAAACACCTTCCTGTTATTCCTCTTACCCTAGGAAGGATAGTGGCTTCCTGCTGTTGCCAATCTCTGGGTTGTCTTGCCATCTGTTTTGGTTTCTTGTCTCTCGTCACCTGTGTAACCAAACTCTTGCCTTAAATTCATTGTTTGAAATACCAAGATGGGTGAGGTTGGTCAAGAGATAGACCTATTTACAGAGTTATTAATTCTGTCTTTTCTAACATGGTAGTATCAAGTATGCTCACACAGTGCACAAACCGCTCTAAAATGAACTTGACACTATCACTAGCATCTTGGAAAAGAAAACATATTCATAAAATTTTTTTTCCCAAATGCTGATCATTATACTGCTTAATTGACAAACTAGTAGTCCCATCTTTTATGAAGGCTAAGCTGCCTGAAAATATAGGGAAGAAAACTAGTTTCCTACATTCTATTTATACATTGTATCAAGTATAGGAATGGTATGGCTATTTGTTGAAAACCACCAGACTGTACCCAAACTTTGTAATATTACCCTGAAGCTATAAATTATACAAACATGCATACATACTATAAGATTCAGAAATCAAATTAGATATAAATCAATTCCCATACGAATAAAGTTTGAGCAAATAATGCCCCTGCATCAAGTAAACAGATTGAAGGGAACTGATACTTTCAAACATATATTCTATTTTGTTTGTGATAAAAAATGAGTATTTTTGAAAGAATTAAATATCCAAGGAAAGAGGTAATCATACATACAACAGTTAACAATCTGTGTAGCATTTAGCATATACCATACTTTGATGACAATATTTACATATTTTACCAAATTTAATCCTTAAGCTCCAACTCTATGACTCAGTATTGTTATCACCATTTCACAGATGAGGAAACTGAGGCCTGAAGAGATTAAGTAATTTGTCCTAGGCTACTCTCATAGCCTGGATTTGAACAAGACAGACTGGGTCTAAAATCCCCACTCTTATCCACTACACTATAGTATAATTTACAGCTAAACTAGTAAGTATCTTAGATGTAGTTACCAATGTAGTTTTTAATAATTTGTCTCTTTGCTTTTTTTTTGAGGACTATTATTTGGGAGCAGAGTTGACAAAAAACATTTTTATTAACAGATTGCCAAAAATCTTAATCCAAATCTACTTCCCAATATTATACTATTTCAGCTTGAAAAGGAAAATCTAACATATTGCCTTCTCCCTAAATTTATATCTAAAGAAAATTTCCACAAAAAATAATTTTGAGTTATTTTAATGCACAGAAAGAACATCCCAGAACCAGAACATGTATTGACTTATTAACGATGAAGCACTATATAACGGAGACCCCTCCCCCCCTTAGTAAATAGGAATATAGTGTAAATAGACACGAATGGAAGTGAACACTTTAGGATTAAGTGCAAGCCCTAAAGTTGTATACAACATTCATATATGGCTTATTATCTCATAGCAATAATATTTTCATAACAATGTATATGACATTTATACTTATTGGTAAGATGCTTTTCACTCAACAGTTAAACAAAAATGCTGAAGAGGTAGTTTTGCCAATGCAAGGTGAGAAAAAGGCTTTACCTTGCTTCTTCTCCCTCAAAATCTGCAATCCTTTCCTTTTGTGGATGAGTCAGGAAGATAATGATTCTTTCAGAAGTAAGAAGCCAATTCACAGCCCTCTAAGAACCAGTGTCCCCAAGGGGACTGTGATGCTTTTCAAAAAACTGCTCTCAAGTTTACCTGGACAGTCTCCATATTGTTTGTCTCTCAGCCTCGGATATGAAATAGATTCTGGCTCAATGGAGACTTGGTAAGATCTGACCAGCAGTTGTGGAAATTCAACCTGATTTCTCCTCAAATTCCATACCTGGTCTGATGATGCTAACTTCTACAATAACCAATTTACAAGTTGATAAATAATCTGTCCTTGCAAGTCAGTAATGGCTTTAAATTTTTAAAAAATACATGTTAAAGTCAGAAATAAAAGTTTGAAAATTTCCCTAGTTGGCCTGTAATACTGCACGGTGAGTACTACAAGTTACCACATGTAATTTCCTCTGTTTCAGTTGTATTACATAAAGTCTTCACATCTATGCCTCAAAGGAAGTTTTGAGTGATAGCCAGATGCTGCATGCTGCTTTATCTGTGGGGGAAGATGTGGTGTGAGGAAGTTCTGCAGATAGTCAAACTCTTTGACACTGGTCATCTGACTGTATGTACAACTAATTTATCCTCCCCTTACAATGAGAAATAAGCTCACCAAGAAAAGAAAGGGAGGGAGGGAGGGAAGAAAGGAAGAAAGGGAAAAAGGAAGACAAAAGGAAAGACAAAAAGTTTCAAGGAGCAACAAAACATTTGTCAATTTGCAAAACTAGAACAGTCATTTTCTGGACAATGGTTAGGGACCACTAGAAACAAAGTGATATAATATTAACCAGGTATGACCTGTTACACATAAAAGAGCATAAATATACAGTAAATAAGAGGTTTATATGTAGCCCCAGCAGAATATGTACATACTAGTGCTGCTGTGGAACTGAGCAGGAATTCCTGTAGCAGATCACCAGCTAAAAGCAGTTTCATCGCACAATGGTTTGACGGTAACAGATGCTGAGAACATGTGCTAACACTAAGCAGATATCCACATACATTTACCCTTGAAAATGCACAATGTGAGAAATAAAAGTCACAAGTGAAATAGCACTTTGCCTGCCAAGCATCTTCTTTCACATAAATATGCACAAGTCCATTTTTCAATGGTGGTCTGCAGCCTTATACCTCCTGCATCTCCCAGTGCCAGGCACAGGCTCCCTCAGCAGACACTGAGCCAAGTCACATGTTGTGCACTCCACCTGCCTGCACCGATTCAGGTCAACGAGCTCCTGCTTTCACGATCTCCAGATTCAAATCAAAGTTATAAATAACACAGAAACCACGCTTGTGGCTCTTCCTTTCACAACGTTACCGGGAACAGATATCTAGTCAAAAGTGGTACAAATGCTGTACACCAGTGTGCAGGAGTGGAGAGGAGCTTTGTGCACTTTTGCAAAAACAATGCGCCGCCCCCCGCCGCCCCGCCCCAATCCACCAATGTGTCTTTTCTTTTACTGGTTAGCTTTGTCTGTGGCTAGGAAGACACTATGTTGCTCCTGGGCTCTTTCTATCAGCTTCTTCTTCTTCTTCTTGTTCTTCTTCTCCTTCTTTGCCTTTGGTGTTCTCTTCCCTACGAAGGGGATAAATGGAGAAAGAAATGAGATGTCAGAAAAAGGCTCTTTTTCTGTGAAAGAAAACACAAAGCATTCAGAGTTTTACACAAAGCCCATCTGGAAAACATCACCTATGGAAAAAGCAGCCTCAAAGAGAAAATTGTTCACATTAATTTTGATGGAATAATAATAATTTACTAAATTGGATATGCTGTCTAAAACAGAGACTGATCTTCCTGTTACAGGGAACTGGCATATTTTAAAATCTCCCAGTGGCCTGATCAGTCTTGCAAATATCATCCTGCCACAAAAATTCCATTTATCCCCTCCTACTTTTAACAATGCTACCTTTTACTGGACATCTTTACATCTTTCTACTGCTCCATATGTCAGTGGGTCAAAAGAAAATAAGCATCTATCTATGGCAAATATACCAGAAGTCTCAAACTCCCCTCTCTCTGCTACAGGGGAGAAAAAAAAAATCTTGCTTTTTTAACATTGTTCCCTTCATGTTCTCCAAAGGCCAATACATGAAATTACATATGTGGAATACTTCATTTTCTATAAAAACCCATGAGGACACCATTCATTATATGGCTTATGGCCTCTTATTTAAATCTCCTGAAAATTTGTTCTTATATTAATTGAGAGCAAGGAAAATGCTTGCTTGTTCTGATGAACTAGTTACATGCATCTTACTACCCAATCACACAAACTTATCCTGTTTCTCCTCTTTGTTTTAGCCACTAGGAAGCCCAGAACCACAAGCTAAATAGGTGATGAATTCTTCCATCAGGAGTTTCTGGATGCAGTTTTCCCTTTTTCTCTTGTGGTTATGTTGTACAGTCTAACTTTACAAGGTCTCACCAGTCCTTTGTAAGTATTTATACATATGATTTCAAGAAAAAAAAAAAAAAAGGAATAAAGAACCTAAGGCATTTTTAAAACCCATTGCCTTCTTTAGTTCCTAAACACATAGGAATCAGGGAATTTTAGAACTGAAAAGGGCTTTAAAGGTCACCTACCTTTTACAGAAGGCAAGTCACCACCATACACTTTCAATACAAGAAGGTCTTTCTGGACAGACTGGAAAGCATTCTACTGCCAGCTGTTCTTCCTCTCCTACCTTCCCTACTTCTGACTTTGCCAGGTATTTCTATAAAGCCTAAGTTACCTCTTCTTGTAACTTAGCTATTATTGTAGCTCTTTGTCACCACAGTAATCAGTACCACAAATAGAACATTACGTTCTAATCCATGTTCTCCATCCTTCCCACACCTAAGAAACTCAATATCCCAGACCCATTTATCACAAAAACATTGCTGTCCAGCTTTTCAATCCAGACAGTTAAGAAGGTAGCTGATATAAGAAATGAAAAATAAATCAGAGCTTAGGGAGATAAATGCCTTAGGAATCCAGCATCATACTAGATTAAGGGAGGTCATGAAACTTCTAAACAAGGGAGCTATTTCTCATTTCTGCTCTTACTGACCAGAAAGGGTCCATTTTGCCTGAGGATGGAAAACTATCTCACTCCTCAAGCCGCTAGGACACCGGCTGGCACATAGTCAATATCCAATAAATGTCTGCTAGTAAAAATCTTTATCGAGAAAAAAAGATAAAAAAGAATAACTTACCTCTAATCAGACACTACATTAACAAGAACATGATCATGCCCCCATATTAAATTATAAAGGCCCTTGAAGTTAACTTCTGGTTCTCATTAAATTCTGGCATTAATGTTATAATGGCATTTTGCCATCTTCAAACCTAGTTAATCCTACCCAATGAAACCTTAGGCCATGCCATCATTAATCAAAGTAGCTGTAAAGTTACAACTATTTAGTAAAATTATGTCTACTGATGATTTTTTAAAAGAAGTTTCAATTTTAAAGTTTTACAAAAAGTTTCTTAGTTCTATATTTTCTCTAAATAAACAACAAGAATCTTCAGTTAAAAAAAATTATTGCCCACTATATTTTGAAAATGCTTTAGGTTTATATTTAATTTATGTAAAGCCTGGGGTTTCTTTTAAAAGCAAATCAAAATTAAGGGGATGCAAAAAATATGCTAACGTTATGAGATTTTAAAATATGTTCTGCTAAAATAAAAAATACTAAATACATGTTATTTAAAGAAAGCTTTTCACATCCACAAGTTCAATTTTTCATATAAATGATGTAGTTGAAAAAAGTAAAACAATTATGTGTTTTACTTTTCATTAACAGCAAACCTATGCTAAATGACTGGAAACTCTCATTTTAAGACAGGATCAATTTAGTGTCATTTACCTATTATATTATTCTGATATAATTGTCAATATCAAATGGTCTTTGGGTTTGCTAGCTGATACAATATTTTGTAACAGACAAATTACTCAATATTTACATATCGGCAGTGCTTCAAATTGCACAATTATTCCTTTGGCATAAAGTTATGTGGTATTGATTCCCACTAGAGATATTTTGGGGGCCCTACTTATACCCTCTAAGGATTCCCAGCCCCCAAGAACCTCTTTTCAATGACATTCTCTTTGCTATTGTTTGGTTGATTGTTGTGTTTTGGGTCAGCTCCATTTATCATGTATATTCCAAATACCAAAGAATGAAGATGGTTAGCTAAACTTTCACCATGTATAGGCCTTGACTGAATGAAATATTTTGTGGTCCATGCTAGGTTGTTCTGACATTAAGCTCAATTCAAAGACATAAAAAAATATTAAATAGCAAAATATAATGAATAGACAGGGACTTGTACACATTTTCTTCTCGACGTCACTAAGATTTTCAAACTTAAGAAGAAAATTAGCAAGATTAAAACTAACGAAAAATATATCCCTGTTATCTATATATTTGAAAAATAAGTTACATTGGACATAAAGACATGTTAATTTACATTTTCACTTCCTTACATCTGTGGATGTACAGGAAGCATTTAGAGACAAGTATGATGCCAGTTACCCAAAGCACAATTCAACTCATGGATTTAACTTTCTTACTTTGTAGTTAAACTAGAGAAGACTTGGAAAATATACTGCCCAAGATCAACAGAAAGGGTTTTGAGTTTTATATGGAGATTGTCAGCCTCCAGCCATGTTCAACTCCAATGACAAATTCTGCCCCTCTTTATCCTGAGTGCTTTTAGAATGCATCCTGACAAATCACTACTGAATGAATTTCCTGATAATCAGGCAGAATCTGGTCTACAGAGCAGCTCTTTACAGCTCTGTTATACAAACACAAGAAGGGCACTTGGCCCACACATTACATACCATTTTTAATGAAGGCAGTGTGGTTTAATGAAGAAAGTCCGTTTCTGGGAGGGACAAAACCTAAGAGCTAGGCACTGTCTTGTAACTGAGATGTCTGGTACGACATTAAACTTGGGACTCAATTCTTACATTTATAGAATGGAGATGCTGCAGTTATCCTTCACAGGAAAGTTATGAGATACAACATAAAAAAGTTATGCTCCCAGGATGAAAAGGAGATGTGTAAAATATCACTAGTAAAACAAGATTATCATCAGAATGAAAGAAGTTAGGAAGACACTATCAAAGCCACACTCTAACCCACATAATTACATTGACTTGCACACATGTGGAAATGGTGCAACAGGATAACCTACCAACTCTTCTACAGAGAAAGGTGAGCTGTCCCTTATGGAAATACTCCTAAGGTCCAGCTGTGGTTAACTGCTATTAGAATCAGAAACAGGGTAGATAATTTTTGAACCAAGATATCGGGAAGGCTCACAAATTACATGAAGCTGTGCAAATACTGACTCCACTACCAGTCAGATGCTGACTGCATTCTTTCCTATGCTCCCCAATTAAGGGAAAATCTTCAAATACCTTTGCTCTCACTAGGTTTAGGTAAGAGTCTTAATCATAAGAGTAGTGGTTCCATCAGTAAGGTACAGAGACTGCCTCGGGTTTGCATAATGGTTACTTAGTATTTGTTTTGAGAGAATGACTTTCTAAGGTTAAATACAATGAAAGAAAATATTCAGTAGCTGTGATTATAAAAAAAGATAAAAGTTTCTAAGCTGTATATGTATATGTATATGTATATGTATATGTGTATGTGTATTAACAAACTGAAGTGTGTGTAAACTAACAAACTAGAGAGCAAGCCACAATTATGACAAACCTAATTAATGGTAATTACCTTTGGCATAGCCACAACTGGGGCAAAGGTAATTACCTGAAAGCAGGACCAATTTTTAACAAATTTTGAGAACAAGTTTATGATGTTTTGACTTGAAACCAGTCTTCATTACATTTAAGAAATTCACCATGGAGACTTGGGAATCACCTCAGAGAGATTCAGGCATCCTCCAAAGCAGCAAAAACTGAGAGACAAGAAGCTGGTGTCACCAACAACCTGAGGAATCTTGCCAGATTTTAGGGGACACCATAGAGCACAGTATAAATGCACGCTTCCACATCTAACATCACAAGGACTGAGTTGTAGATGGGAAGCCACAATCAGACTATTTCTTTTTCTCAAATGGGCAACCTGAGTTTGCTCAAGAATGAGCAGCAACAGAGATTTATTTATTTAACTGTGATTAATGATTCTCTGGACACGTGCCTGCTGGTTGCTAAAATATTTTAAGAGCTCATATGAAAATAGACAAAAGATCTAAATACAATTCATAAAGGAAATAAAAATAGCTCATAAATATATTTAAACAATCAAATCTCACTTACAATTAAAGCTGCCAAATAGAATGAGGTGACACTGCAAAGATTCTTAAAAGTGAAAATATGTAAAGCTGGTGAGAATGTGGTGAGACAGGCATCAGGATGCATTATGAGAATGTAAAATTGATACAACCTCTTTGAAAAGCCATTTGGCAATATGTGCAAGAGCACTAAAAATATTCATAAATTTTGATTCAGATCTAGGAGTCTATCCCAGGAAAATAATCTAAACGTGAACAAAGATTTATACATAGAGAGTTTTACTATAATTCTGAAAAGATTGTAAATTGCCTAAATGTCCTACTACAACCTCTCATGACCTTTTTGTTTTATGATTACTAAAGCAGTAAAAAGTATTTTCATGTACAAATTGAAGACCTTTATATTTTAAGGCCATGGCAATTAAATTTATTTCCAAAAGTCATACACCTGCATATCCTTAAAACTCATCATAAATGGGTATAACAAAAAAGTGTGTAATACCAAAGCATTCCTGTTGTGGTAGTAAGCGATTCTTCAGTGGCGTGATCAATGGGAATTGGATTTAAGATGTGAAAGTTTAAGAATTACTACCCTAAACACATCAGACATTCAGTCTGGATGTTATTTCATGAAGTGTTTTTTTTTTTTTTTTAATCTAGAATGAAATCCAAGGGGGCAAATATGATGAACATGCCTGCCTGGGATATACATAGAATGGTATGTTCCACACAGCCTAAGATAAAAATCTGCCCGCAATCATTGAGAATGACATGCACTCATTGTTTTTTTGTTTTGTTTTGTTTTTGTTTTACATTAGCTGCAGAATCAGAGGAGAGGTAAGCTAGAAAGAGCAAGACAAAATAGTAAATTTTGGCTCCTTGTTTATAGTACAAAGTTTCATAAGTGGCATTTTTAATGACACCCATCTGATATTTAGAGAAATACACCCCTTCCTTTCACTAAAGACATTTCACAGACAGATAGCTGTCTTTTGAAAGAATTGGCAACATCTCGTCTCTAAATGGTTGGTTGATACTCTGAGCAGATTTTCTTTGAGAAAAAATAACAATCCAGAGACAAACCAACAAATGGTTAGTGTTGAAAGATAACAACAAGCTACTACTAGGAGAGCTTACTTACCTTAAATTTTAAGTAATAACTTTTTAAAAACTTCCAAGTGGTCATTTAATCATTTTATCTTTATGAAAGTACCTGGGCTTTAAAATCTACGCACAATCTAGAAATGACTTTCAAGTAGCTGCTCTTCTTGCAAGGATATGAGAGGAAAAAAAACAAAAACAGACAAAATGAACTCCATAAATGTCCAAACATGATCATTCAGAATATCAAAATTCAGAATATTTAGTACCTAAAAAGATTTATACTAATTTTGACTGAATTCAAAGCCACTGACTATGTGAAAACATTTTTCTACCTATAAAAGTTGGCCATATTTTTATTGTTAAGAAGAATGACACAAAATGCCTTTTTTTTTTTCTCTTTAAGACATTTAAATTCTTCCTATATAAGACACTTTATTAGGTATAAGGCCTGTTGCCTATTTTGTTGACAGAGGTCCAGTTTGATCTTTAAATCTTGTTTTACATTCAAAATGATGAAAATAGAAGAAAGGCTATTCATGAAGATGATCTAAACTTTTATGAGTGAATTAAATCACCATAAAATTTCCTGCACATGGTGTTTCAAAATGTCTTCATTTTATAGCTTTGAAGAAAATCATTGTTCTTCAGGTGAATACCATGATTTTTAAAGGAGCAACAAATCTTCCTACACCTCTAACCAACTCATGTAAAGCAATAAGGACAACAGCAAAATAATGTGAGTGAGATTTGGGCTTGTTTCATATAATGTTGGGCACACCAGCAGATTTGTTTAACTTAAGCCCTTAGATATCAGGTATATTAAAAAAAAAAATTGGTTCAAAAACAGCATTCTATGGAGTTGAATATAGGTTAGAATAAACAAGGAAAAGTAGTTTCAAAAGTTCAAAATTCTTTTCATAAATATTTTAGGTTCATTGTAAAGGACAGAGTTTCAAAGTAGTGGATACTACATAATTCCACAATTTTGCTTGCATTAGAAAATAAATGCAAAATTCTACCACAAGGGGGCAATAATTCATTTTTAATGTAAGATCTGGTTTAAAAAATGTAAAGGGAAGCTTTGGGGTTCTAACCTCAAATACTTTCTTTGAAATCCAATTGCAAGAGCAGTTTTTTTTTTCTTCTTCTAGCCAAAGATAAGCTCTGTAGTAGACTAAAGAGTAACAAGACCCGAGTGCAGCACAAGGAAAAATACAATTGTACTGCTGTTAAAAAGACATTTGAGGGTGGCAGGGGCTGATGACAGAAGGAAGAAAATTAAAAAAATGAAACTGCTACTCAAACAGTGATTTAAGGGAAAAAGCATTACTCACAAACCTAGACTGCCATTTTTTTAATGCAGAAATTAACAAACTACCTGCAAAGTCCTTTTCTTGGGTCTTTTACATATAGAAGTTACAAAACTAAAAGTGACCTTCAGTATCTTCTGGTCCAGGGCATGTATCAAGTATACTTGTGTGGTGACTCCTAACATGGGATTCTGACAAGAGTTGACCTCCCAGCACCTCAGGCAGTTGGCCGTGTGGGAGAGGGTGAAAAGGCAGAGTATTGTGGACAGTTACTACCCCCTGCTCTGGTCCAACTCTACAAAATGACTTTGGAATGAAACAACTAAGGCATGAAAAAAACTACAGTGACCTGCCTAAGTGCCTACAGTTAATTAGTAGCAGAGTTGGGCTTAGAACACAGGTTTCAATTTATCTCTTTCTATTTCTGCTTTAAATGCAATTGAATAAAGATAGTTATAGAGTTCTTTTATAAGAAAGGCATAGAAGCAATAGAAGACACCAATATTACTCTGACCAAGTTCTATGAGAATAGTCATTGACCTCAACATAACCATGAAAATCCTTTCTGTACTGTTGTCTTGCATAAATAACAACTTATCTGAAACTTAGACCTTCTGTAAATGTATACCGTATTGATTCATAATTTATTCTTCCTCTTACTTGGTAGCAAGAAGCAATCTATGAAGTTCCCTAGGTAGGGTAAGTGAAGTGGCCAACATTCCTACTACATACCATGCACTGCAAATGCTTTATATACATTTTCATTTTATTGAATATTGTGAAAGAATTTCAAGTACTCAAACTATGCTGCCAGAATGTTGTAACAGCTACTCACCCTAAATTTATTCAAAAGAAATAAAATTCACAGAAAATAGTCAGGCTCATTTGGCACTCCTAAATTAAGTCAGAAAACCATCAGGATTTATTTTTCATTTGATTAGGAGGTATGAGATAATCAGAAAAGAATTTCAAGTTCCTCTGTAACTGACTTCATCCTATAATGGAAGGTACCTTTTAAGATAATTCCATTAGAACAAGAGGCTTTGATACCTTCTTCTGGGTCATAAATCAATAACCATTAACTAAATGAAAAAAAATGTCTAAGAAATGGCATTTAGGACTATCATCATATGGCACATATTTCTTTAACTTGGATTCAATGCAATTTCTCTGGAACTTGAAGACACAGGGGCAAGTGAGACGAAAGCTTAACAATGGTTTCTACCCGGTAGCGATTTAAGAGCATGGGTTATCAGTTCAAGCCTATAGCTCACTGAAGTGGCAGGCTTTACAGGAGGACATTCAACAAGGGACATCATGAGAGGATATGTGCTCCAAGAAGGATCATAAATACATTCCCTTCCTCTGTGCCCCTGTAGCTCACTGAACATCCAACATTGTAAAATTTACCACCCTCTGTTGAAACTTTGTTTGCACATATATCAGGCTACAAGCTTGTGAATAATTAAAAATAGCTACAATTCAATGCCAACATGTGCCATAGAGTTCTACTGTTAGAGTTCTTCTAGGAACGTGTTGTAGATGAGTCACTCAAATTGGCCTTAATAAGGGAACTTGGAGCAAAAATATACAGGCTGCATCTGAACACTGAATGTGGTCCGAACTAAAGCTATGTGGTCATTGTCAGTCATTGTAAGACAAATTCTCTTACTCCTCCTGGTTCTCATGAGGCTTCTGCCCTCAACCTCAGCATAGACGTGGTCTTGGTGGGCTACCCTGGCCCTGAGTAAACTCCATGATCTTTCAGCTCAAGTCCCTCATGTAACAGTCTCAATCTCTTTTGCTTTATGCATGTTCCCAAGAGAGGAATTTAATATGCCTGCCCACCCTCACGAGCTAAACCACTGAGTCACGGATGTCTTGTCAGCTCAAGGATGGGTCACTCCCAGGTCTAGGCTGGAGAGACTGAGGCAGACTTCTAGGATACATGGTTAAACTTTGGGCTTTGGCGTCAGACAGCCCTTTTTTCTCTGCCTGCCACTTAGAAGCTTGGACCACTTGCGTATGTCTTTAAATCTCAAATTTCTCATTTGTAAAATGATCATCGCAATGGTGCCTACCTCTGCATTGCTGTGAGCGGTAAAAAAGAACGTATATAAAGTTCAAATATGTTATCTGGCATGTAAAAGCTAAATAACTTATAGCACCATGTGAGGTGCCTCCTGTGTATTATTTCTAGTCCTTACGGCAACCCGCAAAGTAAGCATTGTTTCCATTTTGCTGGTGAGGAAATAGGTTTAGAGAAGTTAAGTAAATAGCTCAAACTCACATAGCTCGGCAGTGATTCAAACCAACATCTGGCCGATTCTAAAACCTGTACTCTTTCCACTATACTCTTTGGATCCCTTGTGCCCAGCAAAGAGCCTTTGATCTCATAATCATTTAAATGGCTGCTGAACAAACAAATTAATAAGTAAATCTTAGGCTGGAGAAAGGCATCAGCCTCCCCACCCAATCTCACACACTATCAGGGTTCCCTTGGGCCATATTAGCTCCCCAGTGAGCCTGGCCTACAACTGATATTTCTCACATTAATTATTCCTGAGGGTTTAAGGCATTCAAAGCCTCAGCTTCCTGGGGTCAAGCAACACATTTAGCAGTTCCAACTCAGTATCAACAGCGTACCTGTGGGGAAACCCAAGGGGAGAAATTACAGGTTGCTTATTTTTCTGCTGGCTATCTAAGAAGGTTTAGAGCTATGCTTCCCTAAAGCCAGTTCACAGGCCGAAAGTAATAGAATCCTCCAGGGAGCTTTTGTGTATGTGTTAAACATAGGTTCCTTAGTTATATACAGGCTCCTGAATGAGACTTGGAAGAAAAATCCAGAATTTTTTTTAAGCTTCAGAGGGGATTCAGTGCAAAGTTAAGATTGCATTAAAAAAGCGTGTTGTTTTGTTTTGTTTTGTTTTTTAAAAAAGATTGCATGGAAGTCTAGAGCATAAAGCTCTGCTCAGAAGGGTGTAGGCAGAATTTCAGAATTTGGAACAGGATACAGAAGGAAGTGCTAGGTGACAGTGCCTGCAAACAACCTATAACCTTCTTGCCAATTCTGCCAAGAATCCACTTTCTAAATTATGAAGGGAAGCGAATCTCATTCTACCCGGACTCCGTTCCCTAGGTTCTCTTTGTGAGTGATGCTCCAAAAAGGATGCAGCAGAGGTCACTGTGCCCCAGGACAGGAGGTAGGTGCACACCTGGGAAAAGGGCTCAAGCTGAGATGTTAAAGATCATTCCTGTGACAGAAGATTCCTTGTTCCTCCTGTAGGTATATTCCAGAAACTGGCTGTGCTCAAAAGAATACCTCAATCTATTCAATAAACAGGTATTGTTTCAAAAGGTAATCAGTTGCTTTGCATACATTTTAAAGAAGTAAACAGAAGAAGAAGAAGAAAACCAAATTGCAGTTGAAAAAATTTAAACTATTTTCAAATTTGGGGCTTCTTCCTAAGTAGGATACAGAGAAGGTAATACAAAACTTGGAAAGACAAGAAAAGTACCCCTCAGTCAAGGTAGTACAAATACCAGAGGACTTAAGACGTTATAGTTGTATTGCAGAAAGAGGGAAAGAATGAAGTCTTTTTTCTTCTTTTAGGAAGTGCTATCTATGAGTCTCACCCAAATTACTAAATCATCATCACACAGGTGTTAGCTGTGTAGCAGGCATTGTCTAAGTCCTTTATACCTGTTACATCTCATACTGCAAATAGCCCTATGATACTATCTTATCCCTACTCTGCAGAGGAGGAAACTAAGGATCAGAGAGGTTAAGCAACCTGGCAAAGATGACAAAGCCAGTAAGTAGTGGAGTTGGGATTTGAATTCAGGCAGCCAGGTCCTAAAACTTATCCTCTTTTCCTTTATGTAATAATGGCTAAAAGGGAATAAATGTAATCTCCTAAGGGTAAAGGATATAACCGGAAGACAAAGGTTGAAGGAGAAGGTCAGTGTTACTCCCTTCCCTTTAATCATAGACTCCTGCAAACCCAGAGAACAGATCATTCCATTAATGGCTGGACCATTACATTTATAAAGCAGAGCCTCAGGCCATCAATGGTTTGATACAAAACTGGGATGTCCAAGGCATATGTTCTTTGTTATTTTTACTGGACAAAAGGAAAGTAAACAAACATTTGCCAAAGTAAACAGTCTCCATCTATAAGTAAAAGGCAGACCAATGTTTTGGTCACTGTAAAATCTTTGTCAACTACCCAAGTAGCAGCAATGGATTTTGACTAGGGGAGAACCACATTTGACAAAGAACTCTCAATAACATATTCAGTACCCCTTCGTGATTCTGGGAAACACCACATTTCTAAGGTTTCAAAAAATTCTACCACTTCGCTGGATTATTCTGAATCCTAATATCTTTGCCTGTGATTGTAAGATGTTGAAACAGCAGAACATGGCTAATCATTTTTTAAAGACAGCCTAATGTTTAAATAAAATGGGTTTATTTCCCCTCAACTGAAAGTGTAATTTACTCTTCAGAAAATAGTATGTAGACTGTTAAACATGTAGTATAAACTAAAGTCATAGGAAGCTACTACACATGTGCAGATACATATATATGTGCAATAAATATCTGTAATATGTTTGCCAAGCATGGCTTATTGGCACGCTTATATCATTATGTTCTCACCAGCTGTTTTTAAGTGTTAAAGAGGAAGCACGAGAAACCTGAAAACTCCACAAATAACATGAGAAAATTTAAGATGTTATAGAAATGATTTGAAATAAATGATACTGAACCTAATACCCAAGGATATTAGCATTCCAAACTATTCTTATAATTTCAGTGAGAGAAACTACCCAGAGTTCAACAGGAAAAACAACATAAAGAACATCCATGGACTATTACCAGGTTATACAAGACTCACTCTTCACCATCTCAGCAGGGCAGACTCAAGGATCTGTGCTGAAACCTGAGTTAAATGGATCAGTGCAGTCGAGTTACAGGTCTGTGCACTTAACAGAACAGAAACAGTCCCTGGCACTGAAGCTGAAGGAAGATGGGCAGAGCACAGCACGTGTCCTAGGCTCAAATACAACATCCATTTGGCTTTTGACAATTTAAGCCAGAGGAGGCACCAAAAATGAAAACGTTATTAAAACAAATAGGGACTTACAGGAAAGACCAGAGAAGGCTTTGCCAAGAAACTTAGATACCAATGCTCTCAGGATATGTTTAAAAAACAAAAAAACTTTTTTAAAAATAGAACTGCTCTCTACCTTTCACTAAGTCCTCAGTCAAAACTATATGAAATTATAGGTACAAAGTTATAGCCATAATAACTTCAATATCCATTAAGGTAGTTAGAAACAGAGTTACAGATATGAAAAAGCGTTGGGTTTTTTTTTGTTTTTTTTTTTAAAGCTAGACAACTATTTTTCTGACAATAGCTAAGAAAGAACTCAGGTGGAAGACAAGGAATGAATTAAAAGACTTCTGGAAATCGCTCCCAACCAATTTGATTCAAAAAGATAACAGACAAAATGTATGGGTGATAAAAGTTAAATAAGAGCAATACTTATATTTGAATACTTTATATGAAATGATAAATATATATATTTAATTGCTTTTAATGTGCTCTATAAGTTTTTCTATAGAAAAATTAAATATTCCACCAAAACAATGTCCCAGGCTTATCATTTAACCATCCTAATAACTAAATTGATTCTAGTGTAAAAGAAGTCTTTCTTTGAAAGACAATCACAGCTGTATCGTAATTATCCCTTATTTAATCTTAAATTAGGGGGTCACTGAAAGATTTAGTAGCAATGAAGCAAGCCACCTTAAAGATTGCAAAGACTGTACACAGTTTCTGATATGAGTGTGTGTATGTATTCGTAAGTGCATATATATCTCAAATACACCCCTCTGTGGAATACATCTGAGCACACTGATAAGAGGACAGTTTACCTCCATGTAAATGTGTATGTGTGTGTTCATCCTACAGTAAAATTATTTTTTTTTTAGGATTATGCCCTACAAACTGGAAGTTTCTTTAAAAATAAAACTAAACATTCTGGGGAATTAAAAATTATAAACTCAAGAGAAGTGCAAATTCCTATAGTAAAGGCTTATGGTTTGGAGTCGTAATTAATCACAGCTATTTTCTGGCTCTGAAAAGAACATTTTGCACTTAACAACAAAGCTTCTTTAAGGGTCCAGATTTTTATGCCATAAAATAAGAGTAAATAATTCCTGTTAACTAAGGTCAAAGTATGACTTAGGACCTCTCTCCTAGTTTCTGTATTTATAAATAAAATATTGAAACAGCCAAAAATCTAGATGAAGCAAATTGTGTAGGGAGAGAGGATGGGAGAAAGACATGGAGAGAGAGAAATGGAGATGCCTGCCAAATGTGAAGTGTTGGTTCTCTTTCTATCCCGAGGATAAAACTTCAGCAATTTGTAGAATTTAGAATGGGTGATCGTTATGGCTACCACTCAACTCAAACACAAATTGGCCTGGGGGACCCTTTTCTAGATAGCTTCTCATTTAGAAATTATTCATTGAGATCACCCAAAGGTAGGAGATGGTTGTTTTTTTTCTGTTTGTTTGTTTGTTATAGAAGGTACTGGAAATTGAACCATGGAGCTCATCCATGGGAAGCAGGTGCTCAACCACTTGAGCTACATCTGCTCCCCAGGATATGGTTTTTGAAGTCTTCTATAACAATACTTCTTATAGCTGATAAATTAGAATAAAGACACAAAGGACAAGTATTATATGATCTCTTTGTAAAGAAATAATTATAAGCAAATTTATAGAGTCAGAATCTATACTATAGATGATCAGGGGACAGAATAGGAGAAGGGAATAAGGAGTTGAGGCTTAGAATGTATAGAGTGCCTATTTGGGATGATGGAAATGTTTTGGTAATGGATGGTGGTGATGATAGCACAACACTGTGAACATAGTTAACAGAACTGAAATATATATTTTTTTATTTATATATCTGAATGTGGTTAAAAGGAGAAAGTTAGGTTGTATAATGATACTAGAATAAACATTTTATTAAAAATCCATGGAACTGCACAACACAAACAGTGAACCCTAAAGTAAGCCATGGGCTATAGCTAATAGTACAATTATAAAAACGTGCTTTCATCAATTGTAACAAAAGTACCATACTAATGCAAGGTGCTAACAATAGGGCGGTGTGTGGGAATCCTGTATTTTAGGCATGATTGCTTTGTAAACCCACAACTCTAATTTTAAAAAAGACTAAAAAAAAGTTAAGGAACTAGATACACACACACACACACACATAAAGATTGCTTTGTCTTAGAGCCCATCCAAAGGGTTTCCATTATAGAAAGGCCAGAGATAATCATAAGGAGGTTCTAAAACTATGATCCTCAAGGGAAAGTCTCCATGGAAATGCTTAAAAAAATGGCATTTGGATTTTTTGGCATTTTGCTCTAAGCATTAAAGTTAAGATAAAAAGAAAAGTAGTGTGCCAAATTTATTCCTGCATTTTAAAATCTAAGTACATTGATTTAAATACTGTGACTTTTCCATTGAGATAATGAGTATTCCTTGGTGCCACAAAGGCTTTATTTTTGAGGTAGAAATTAGATCAGTCCCCATTAAGTGTTATATGAATGCATAATGCTGTACAGGTAGAATTCCTTCCTCAAGTGCCACTCTAAAGAATTTTATACACATTATCAACTACATCTGGCTTACACCTGTATATGTGTATATTCAAAATTAAATTCAGTAGGTTAAAATATGAAGCAGATTTAAAAATAATGAAGTATCACATATATGTCTGATTCAAGTATAAACTAGGACAATCTTTCTGAAATGCATCAGAGACAGTTGTATCAAATTTCTTCAAAAAGTGTATGCACTTTGAGTCACCTATTGCAATTAGAGGGCTCTAACCTGCAAAAAATATTCAAACTGCAGATAAGAATTTTAAGACAGTTCTCTATATAGACAGCTATCCATAATAAGTAAATGTGGACTCAACTTAGAGGTTCAACAGTGGGGGGGATTGTTTGGTGAATTCATTTTGTCCCTAAAATAGATTATATAACCATTAAAGTTGTCAGTAGTGAGTTTTTAATGACTAGGAAAATATGT
>JAQZBX010003788.1:0-18760 GCA_029593785.1 Cabassous unicinctus
GGAGGTCCCAGGGATCAGACCCGGTCCCTCCATTTGGGAGACGGATGCCCAACCATTTGAGCCACATCCGTCCCCCTGCTATATCTCTTAAGGTTGACCAAAGATACCCAAAGTTACAGTCTTTTCCCATACAGGATGGTCATATAATAAATCAGGCTTAGTTTATCACCAGCATTCTGAAAATCAGACCTAGGGAGAAAAACTAGGTCTGGGGACACATGCATGGTTTCTAATATAGCGAATGTTTAGCCTACCCTGATTATCACAAAATCAGGACAGCAAGAATATTCGCATTGTTGATGAACTTTGTATAGATGTGTCTGGCTTCTTTTGCTTGGCATAATGTCTGTGAGGTTCACTCATGTTGGTTCAAGTAGCAGTAGTTCCTTCTTTTACACTGTTGCATAGTATTCCCTTGTATGACTTTATACAACTCTACACTATTTAAAGACAATTGTTGTGGGCCTTTTTCTTTTAAAAAATATGTCTGGTTATCTCCTGGTCTTTCTTTTGGTCTTGGGCTAAACTTTACTTCCCGGGAGGCCGACCCTGCCCCCAGCCTGTGTTCCCCTGGCATCCTGTTGGTGCCATATTGTGGCACTTATCACCGTGCAGTGTTTCTCACCTTGTGGGTAGCAAGCTGTGAGTGGGTCCTGGAATCAATTCAGTGAGTCCCACTCACATTTAAAAAATAGATAAATAGAAAATGTTCGCTTGCCTCATATGTCATAAAAGTAAATATAACTTCATGAAGGTTTTTTTTTTTTTTCAGTTTTACACACATCTGCACTGGGGGTGAAAATTGGCCCCCCATATGTCCATATCTAGTCCCCAGACCCTGTGAATATGTTACCTTACATGGAAGAAGGCGCTTGGCAAGTGTCATTAAATTAGGGACCTTGAGATGAGGGATTCCTCTGAATTATCCAGGTGGGCCCAATGTAATCCTAAGGGTCCTTATAAGGAGACAGAGGGAGATCATATTTCAGAAGAGGAAGACAGTGATGTGCTGATGGAAGGAGAGAGAGGTTTGGAGATGCTATGCTGCAGGCTTTGAAGATGGAGGCAGGGGCCATGAGCCAAGGGACGGGCTCTAGAAACTGGAAAAGCAAGGAAACTGACTATCCCTTGGAGCCTCCAAAGGGAGCGTGGCCCTGCTGCACCTTGGTTTCAACCCAGTGAGACCATTTTGGACTTCTGACCTCCAGAACGGTCAGATAATAAATGTGTGTTGTGTGAAGTCATCAAATTTGTGGCTATTTGTTTCAGCAGCAATAGGAAACAAACGCACACTTATTTGTGTCTGGTGGGTTGTGATGTAAAGTGTCCTTCTTCTTGTAGGTAGTGGTAAGAAAAAAGTTTGAAAGCCCCTGGCAGTCTAATTGCTTGTTCGGTGGTCTGTGAGGGTTCTTCTGTATTCCTAGCATCAAGAACAGTGATTAGCACATAGTAGGTGCTCATCAAATATCTGCAAATAAGAGAATGAATGTGTGTCCTTCTGAGGCCATCTCAGGGGCTCCTCAGCCTGGCCTTGCACCCACGTGCAGATTCCAGGCTGTCCATGTCTTTTTGACTTGTGTATGGTCTAAGTCATGCAGAGGGAGAGTGGGCTGGCACTCTCCTCATTTAGAGTATGTCCATTAAGAAGAAGCTGGAGACTGTGTTCTGAGCTTACAGAGAACACATCCTTCTGGAGAGTTTCCTGCTGTCGAGCTCTCCTGGGCTTTCTTCACACGTGGCTGTCCTGTCTTTACCCATCCAGGGCTGTGCTTTGATATTTTGGGTTGAAAGTGCAGCATCTTTCATTTAGCCCTGCTTTGTTTCATCTTCTCAGAGTTAGCCTGCTGCTCTGGCCTGTCAAGAGACTCTCATGCAATCCCATCTGGCTTCATATTATTCAAAGATCTTGTGAGCCTGCATTCTAGATGTTTGTCCAAGTAATTGAAAAATAAGTTGAAGAACCTTGGGTTCGGCTAAAGGGCAAGCCCTGTGGCCCAGTGCCACAAGCCAACCTCCATCTTCCCTCTTTCCTGCAAAGATGTTCTCCTTTGCACATGTAGACCATCTTCCCTCTGCCTGGGACACTCTTCCCACCAATACCTGCTTGGCTGACCCCTTGCCTCATTCAAGGCTGTGCTCAAATACCACCTTCTCAGTGAAGTCTTCTGGATCACTCCATTTCAAGTTGCAACCCCCTCTCTGAGATCTAATATTCCGTATCCCCTTCCCTGCTTTATTTTTCTCCATAGCACTTATCATCATATAATATATACACCATTTACTTATTTATTTTCTTAATTGCTTGTCCCTCCCCACTAGAATATAAGTGACTTTAGGGTGGAAATGTGTGTGTCCCCTTAGTGCCTACAATAGTGCCTGGCATTTAGTAGGCCCTCAACAAATACTTAAATGAATGAGTGGATGAATATATTACATTGGTAGTTCTACTTTTGCCCACCATGGATATTATATCAGTTAGGAAAGAGTTCACCTGAAAAGGAAGAATAAAAAACAACTCATCAACTAGAGTATTTTAAACAAATAGAGATATTTATTTCCCATATAGCAATATTTCAGGAGGTTGGGAGTCTGACACCGGTGAAGTGGTTCCACATGTCATCAAGGTAGATCCTATGGTTCTACCATCCTTTACAGGTTGGCTTGTTGCCTCATGGTCACAAAATGGCTGCTGCATCCTCATGTATCATGTCCATGTTCCAGGAAGGAAGTTGAGAGACAGGGAGGGCTTTTCCTCAGAAAACTTTGTCCCTTAATCCAGGAAAAAAGGCCCTTCCTAGCTGACTTCTTTCTACACTTCTTTATCAGAACAGGGGCAATACCTATCTTTATACCAATCACTAGCCAAGGAGAATGAGACCACCAATCTCAACTCATCCTTTGGAGCTTGAACTCCCTCTGGGGTGAAAGGGTCTCCAAATGTTGTCTGAACAATTGGGCTTCCATTAGTACAGAAGAAGGGGAAGAGGAAATGACTATCACGAGAGATGTCAAAAGTCTTTCAGAAGATCAGTCATGCTGTTTTCAGCATTTTGCCAATCTGGAAGAATTGTGGTTAGTCTGACTTGCCTTGACCTCAGTGAGCCATGTCAGGTTCTGGTGACCAAGGAGTCCTCTTCTAGAGCTTTACTGGTCTCCTTCTACCAACATTTCTGGAATCCAGCCCAAATGTGAAGGCCTGGTAATCCTTCCTTCCAAGGCTCTCCCCCCACTTCTTCAGCATCCTGCTTCTTCAGGAGGTCCCCAGGAGATGCCATTGCACCAAGACCCATGTCCCGAGGTCTGTCCCTGTGCTCTGACGTCAGCGCTCATGCCTGACTCGTGCCCTTCCTGTCCTCACATGTGCCCCGAGGTCACTGAGTGTCCAGCCATGGTGGGGTGGGGGGTGGTAGGCTGAGTTGTGCAGAGGGTTCAGCTAGAAAGGCCGTGATTGTGGGCCAAGTCTGAGTCCGAAAATCCTGAAAGGATTTCCCCTCCAAACTCAAAAAAGATGGACTCGAAGCATGTTAAATGGCCCCAGACCTCAGGACTGGGAATGGGTCATTCATTCCTGGGGCTTCTGGCCACACCTCTGGGGTAGAAGATGGGAAGAAAAATATTTCAGGCGAGGCCCAGTGGGTGCCAGCACAGCCTGGCACAGGCCATCGGGTGGAAGATGGACCCCTCGGGGCGTTGTCCAAGTCACTAACAAACCCCTTCCCTCCCCTGCCCCCACCTCACAGCTGATGCCCTCCTGGGCACCCTGCCTTCTATAACACCGTCTCCTATTGCCCGAGCATGGGAGTTTGGACCAACTCTGGGAGCAGTGAGCTCCCCATTGCTGGAGATATTCAAGCAGAGACTCTGCAACCACTAGGCTGGAGAATTGTAGGGTGGGTTCATACATCTGGAGAGAAAGGCTCCTTGCTGGGAAAAAGCACTGGGCCACTGGCCCCGTGGCCTGAGCTCTATTCCCAGCTGTAGCACTTGCCAGCTGCGGGACTTGGAGCAAATCTCTTAAACTCTCTGAGCCTCGGTTTTCTCACCTAGAAAACGGAGGCAGGAATAACTGCAAGAGGATTGTTTGAAATCAAATGAGATCATGGTCAGGAAAACAATTAACATGTGACAGGTTTAAGAATCATTATTGCTCAGATTAAGTTCAGGCAGGTGGGACTAATGCAAGAGAGTCAACTCTCAGAGAAAAGATTAGATGCTCATTCAGACTTAGGTGTGAACAGCAGCTTCAAATGTTGGCCCTGTAAGAGTAAGGGCATTTTAAAAGAGACACAATCTAGACTTGTCTGAAAATACGGAGTTCAGAAGCCATAGCATGGAGTACTAGAGATATTTAGCTAGAACCTGGATGCTTGTTGTCTGGCCTGTTTTAAAGTGTGGGTTCATGTATGAATGAGAGGTGCTAGAGAAACAGACCTCTCTGAGTGGGGAGTTTCAGGCACCCAAAGGCAAAGGAAATAGTTGCTATTTACCATTTTGGGGCTGACGAGGCTCACGGTTCTCAAGCCTGGTTGCTCACTAGGAACCCTGGAGAAACTTTCAAAAATACGGCTTCCGGGGCTCCATCTTTGGAGATTCCTATCAGAGGGACTGGGCTGGGGCCAGAGACCCCGTATCTTTTAAAATCTCCTTTCGCCCACCTACCCCAGGTGATCCTGATGACTGCCAAGTTTGGGAACCTGGTCCAGAGGTGCAAAGGGCCATCTGTGCCCAAGGCAAGCAGCTGTTGAGGAAACCTGGTCCCACTCTGCCCTGTCCTGCTCCAGGCCTGAGGCGCAGAGCCGGCAGGCTTTGAGGAAGCTGTGCGAAGCCCGGGATCCAGATGGTCCTGTCCGGGATCCAGATGGTCCTGTCGGATGGAAAGCGGGGTTTGTGTTTGGGCGATGCTTCCCTTTTGGAAAGGAGAAATTTTAAAGGGTTGACTCCAGTTAAAGTGAATTGCATCAGCTTTCCACACGAAGCTTCTGACTATTTACTTTGCACACGGGAAGAGGCATTGTCAGCATGGCACCAGCTCAGGACTTGCGTGTGTTCCCAAAAGGCCCTCTGGTAAGGGGGATGAAAAAGATGCACGATTTACAAGTGACATTTTAAATATTTAGTCCCTTTTTCGGCAAGGGATCTTTCAAAAATGAATCTTTGGGATCTGCAGCCACATGCATTTTCAGTCCATTTGCAAGTCGTTCACGCAAGCTAGCATCTCATCAGACAAATGGGAAGTGCTGTGTCTCACTCAGAGAACAAAACATTTCAGAGGGGTGACAGCGGGAGGCGCATCCGTGGATAAATTTAAAATAAAATCCTTTTCCTGAGTTTCCATTGCCACCTCGGAGGTTGGTGTGTATACCCAAACTTGCACTCCTCTTTCGTTTAAAATTAAGAAAACACACACACACACACACACACACACACACTTTGCAGCAAAACTTTAACCTTCCCTTTGGAAATCTGTCCAAGAGGTCAGAGCTGTACTCCTGTAGATTTCCTGGGCTCAGCTGGGAACTGATTAAAGCTGCCAGCCCTGGCTTGTCAGCTTTGTCAGAGACAGCTATATAAACTCTTTGTTATTCACTTTGCTGTATATTATAAATATATTTATCTTCCCCTGTCAGGCGCCAGCAGGACAGGTGCTAGGGGCTGGGAGCTCTGCTGAAGTGCTTCTAACAATGTCCTTTCTTAGTGACTCGTGCAGGAGCCTGGGACAACGGTGGCAGGAGATTCGGGTCCCAGGGCTGTTGTTGGGGTGGTGGATGGGGATGCTTGTGGGGCTGAGCCTTGTGCTTAGTAGGTGCCCCCAAGGAGTCAATTTACTGTGGCCGGCTTGGTAGGGTCCAGTGGTGGGACCTTGTAGCTGCTGTGGCACGGGATGTGTGAGACAATGCTGGTAGGTCGGGGCACATGTGCTTCCTCACTCCCTTTGCCTAATTAAAGGAAAACGGAGTTGGGTTTTTTTTTTTTTTTTAGTCATTAAAAGATTAATACCACTGTGCCAGTTTTGATCAGGAAAGTGGAGAAGTGGATGGGCTGGTTCCCTCAGGGCACTAAGGAGGGAGGATGGCAGCATTTGCCAGGGGAGATATCGATATATACGACACCTATGCCACCATCCGTGCATGACGTGTAGACACCACGTTGCTTCTAATCTGGAACTATCAAGTGCAGCATGTCTTCGATCACAGTTATGCCCCTCTGGAATCTACCATGAGGTGTTGGCACCATTTCTCCAGGTGGGAGTCATAAGGCTCAGGGACGTGAAGTGGCTTAACCAAAGGTCACAGGGAAGAGGGTGTCTGGCTCAGAGTTGGCATCCCCCTGAAGCATGGAGTGTACAGAAAGGAGAGAGCCTTGGGACACAGAAGCTCAGGCCTGAGCATGGCTCCCAAGGCCTCAAGGCACAGGGCAGGGGCTGGGGCTTAGGGAGTCTGAGCCCTGGCTCTGACACCTCGGGCCAGTTGTTTCCTCTTGCTAAGCTCTGTTCTCTAGGTACAGAGGGGCTTGGACTGCAGTGGTGAGGTCCTTCCAGCTTGGGTACCGCCTGTGTCTGAGATGCCCTGACTTCAACAGAAGGCAGAGGAGGTGGAGTGGGGCCTGCTATGAGCTCACTGGAGTGCAGAGGACTTGAATTTCCTGTTTTAGTCAATAACTGGAGTTAGCAAGGCAGAGGGAACTGGAGGGGCAGGGAGAGGAGTGCACGGCCATGGAGGCCAGTAGGCTCCCAAACGGGGAGCTGGCAGGAGCCTGAACACAGGGAGTGGCACCTTCTCCCATGCGGAGAGGGGGCAAAGCACAGAAGCACTGCCCTGGCCCCTGACCATGTCAGTCTTCAAGAGAAGGCTTGGGATATGCAAGGTGAGGCCTCCATACATGGGGCAAGTGGAACCAACGACTCCCAAGGTGCTGGGGAGAGGTTGCTGGCAGCTCCGACGCCGCAATTCAAAGCCCTTTGCATGGTGAGAAGGGTCCTGATGTTTAATCGTGAACATTCTATGGAGTAGAGTACCAATGTATGGAAAGGTGCTGGGAGCAAGCAGAAGTGGCCAGGGGGCTGGGAGAGCCCTGGCAGTGGAGGTGGCCGAGCCGAGGCTGGAGGGTCATTTCCAGAGCTGCGGTGAGGGACCTGCATGCTGTGTGGAATGTTGGTTCAGGGGCTTTTAAGCTCCCGTCCATCATGGAGACTCAGGATGTGAAGGCTGCATATGCTGAGGGGACCAGATATGCCCCCAGATGCAGGCAGAGGCATCCAGACCCCGTGGTCCATCAATTCTTCCTTCCCTGATGACAGACCCAGCTTCCCCATGGGGTCCCAGACATGAAGGGGCAAGTCCTGGGTGCACTGTGCTGGTGGGTGGCCCTCCCAGCACCATCAGCTCTTCCACCATTGTTTGGACTTGCTGTGAGCACCCTGAAAGTGAGTCACAGAGTCAGAGGGTGGAAACAGGGAGACCGGGAGGAGGCTGTTGCAATGACCCAGGTGAGAGATGATGGTGGCTTGGATCAGGGTGGGAGCAGTGGAGGTGGGAAGAAGAGGGTGGATTTGCTGCGGGATGAGATGAGGTATGTAAGAAGAAGAGAATAATCAAGGATGCCTCTAAGGCTCTTGGCCTGAGTCACTGAAATGGGGAAGGTTATAGGAGGGGCAGCCCTGGGGGGAGATCAGCTTTGGGTCACATTAAGTTTGAGGTTTCTAGTACATGTCCAAGTAGAGAGAGTGAGTAGGGAGGCTGGAGTTGTTGGGTGAAGCTCAGGCTGAAATGATAAATTTGGAAGTGTTCCATGTATGACAGAGGCTATTTAAGACCATGAGACTGGAGAAAATCAGCAAGGGAGTGAATATCTGACGCCTGACACCTTAGCTTCTGTTCCCATCACACCCTGAACTCAGGGTGTGCTTTCCTCCCAAGCTCACAGAGCCTGGCGTCTTGGGGTCTGCCCAAGCCTCTTTCCTGCCTCTGTGTGCCCTGACCCCGAGGCGGATGTGGGCCCTAGGCTAGGGCCTTCCCTCCGTGATCCTGTCTCTGAGCATGTGCCTGCCCACCTGCCTGAGGACAGCCACCCTGTGACCTGGGGCTGGGCTCTGGTGACAGAGCCAGCACAGTGAGCCCTGAGTGGGCAGGCAGGGGCCAGGCCCTGCCCTAAACTCACGGAGCGAGCTCAAGCAAGCCCCATCTCCTCTTGCAGCCTCAGTTTACACATCTGTCAACTGAAGGGTTGGACTAGATCATCTCACTGATCCCTTTCGGCTCTAATATCTGACTCTGTGATTCTCATTTGGCCCTGGGTTTCCCCTGAAGGGGATCTTGTTGCTGTCAGAGAGCTTGAGGGTTCCCTGGGGAAAGACTGTGGTAGGGAGTTTCTCTTGGAGTAACCAGGGAGGAAGTTGATACGTGTGTGTGATGGTTGTTAAAATATTGAAAGACTTCCACACTGGTTGGTAAATAGCTGCTTCCCCAAGGCCCTGAGGGGCTTCCCTGCCACACCCGGCCCTCCCCTGGGACCAGCCTGCATGGAGACCACACCAAGTCTCATCAACTTAAAAGGGTACTTTCTGGGCCAAGAGGAGAGTGATTGGTCAGTTCCTCTGCCCACCAGTTGTGAAAGGTTTTGACCATGACCCCACGTTTATGTGTCTTCCTTTGGAAGGTCTCCAACAGAAATGGAGCATTTTAGAGGTGCCCTTACCTTGCAGCAAGTCCTCTCCAGTGCTTTGCTTCACATTCAAGGAAAAGAAATATGATTTCAGTAAATGAAAATTAATTGCTGCATCTTTATGATGGTGGCTCAGACTGTCTAACAGAATCTTTGTTAAATCCCTGGATTTTTTATATCCCAGATGTTGACAGATGCTGATCAGGTATTTGAGCCCACAGGCTTTTCCCTTCCTCCTCTCTCCCCCTCTGAAGAACCCGGTCTGTTGGGTAATTCTGCAGCCCCTGGCTCTGGGGGACAAAGAGTGTTTGCTGCTGATCCAGAAGTGGTGGCTCAGAGCCGGGCAGACTTCAGTGTAGTGAGATGGGAAAAGAGTGAGGGAGAGAGGGAAAGCGTGAGTGTGGAGGGAGGAGGAGAGAAAATGAGCACAGCAACAGTTCAGGTGTTAAACTGCTGGTGTGGAAAATTGCTCTGACAGTTATGATGTTGTTGTTTCGGATAGCAAGGGTTACGCTATCATTTACTCCAGCCACGCCTGCTGGTGCTGCCGGGCTGCCTGTCTCACGGAGGCAGCTCGCTGCTGGCGGCAGCGCAGCGGTTTTTGCCTGTTGGTGGGGAAGCAGGCCTCTGGGGAGCTGGTGGGTGGCTGCCCTCGGGGGGTCGAGGTTGGCAGGACCCTGAGAGTCACTACCTGGAGCTACTGGTACCCATCGCCTGGGGCCTGGATTTGGCTGTAATCCAAATTTGGCTGGATTTGGGAGGATGAGGCGCTGGCACTACAGAGCACCACCAAGGGCTCAGCCCTGTGCCAGGTGCTTCATGGGCTTGGGCTCACGTGACCCTACCTGCCACCCTGCCAGGCAAGGGGACAAGGAGAAGCAGATTGTCCAGGGAGCACAGCAGGACGACCAGGGCTCGTGCCCTCTCCTGATGCTAAAACCCAAGGCCCATTGCTTTTCCTGAAGAGCACGGCGAACAGTGGCTCCTCTGTACTGGGAGTACCTGGGATCTTCTGTACCTGGAGCATCGAGGAGTCAGACGTGGTGTCAAAGGGAGCAGGAAGTGCTGCTTGATATGACAGCATGAGTCAGAACTGGTTTCTTTCGTGGGCATTGGGTAAGCCAAGGAGAAACTGCTTCATTCTTTCCATCAGGGCACCAGCTGGGAGTTTTTATTGGTCACCTATTTGGCTATAAGTGACTTAGCTCTGTGGGGCACGTGCAGCCAAATGAGCCAGGGCCCTTTCCCCTCAGGAGTTTACCGCCTGGCTGGGGAGTCACAGGTGTGAGTAAAAGGACAGGCTAACATGTTACAGTTTCTCTGTAAGAGGACTGAGGAGGAGGAGTGACAGGGCTGGAGGAGATGGGAAGGGGCAGAGGAGAAGAGAGAGAGCAGCCCAGGCAGAGGGGATCGACGTGGACAAAGGCTGGGTGGGTGTGCAAGGCACAAAGAGGATGTGGGTATGAGCAGGGCAGAGGCTTCAGTGGGTCAGAGCTGCCTCCCCTCAGGCCTGGACCCCCCTGCCATGACCGCCCTGGGGGGCCCATGCCCGTGTGTGACCCCTGGGATGCGCACTGGTCCCCCATTGCCACCTGGCATCAGGCAGGAAGTCTGGGTGGTGACTGCCGCTGCCCTTGTCCATTCTCTGTGGGAGAGACACTTGCTACCAGAAGTAAGGAACCTGATGGAGCAGGAGGAGAAACTGAGGACTTCTCAGAGGACCAGGAGGCTGGGCTTTGTCCCCTCATTTCATAATCCAGAGAAATCAGCCTGGAAAGAGGCACAGTCATTATCTGGGATGGCGAGCTGCTTGAGGACGGCAGCAGGACTCGAAGCCTTCCCTCTGGTAGAGCGCAGTTTGGGTGACAAGGCCTGGGTTCTCCCAGGGGACTTAGCCCCGTGGAGAAGACAGCTCCTTTGCTCCTGAGGGGCAGGAGACCTTTCCCGGGGACTTTGGTCAGAGGTCTGTAGTCTCCCTGCATGCAGCCTGTGTTTGGGGGGCATCCCAGCTGATCCAGGCATTCTTCCCCCTCCACTCAGGGAATTCCAAGTATGTCAGAGGATGAGGCAGAACATTCCTGAACTATTCCCAATGCTTTACAAGCCTAAAAAGGAACCTCCCTGACCCCCAAGGCATTCCTTTCTTGTTCTTTTAATCCTTCCCAGCTTCTACCAAAGAACTCAGCAAGATGATGGTGCTGGAAAGGGGATGGGGCCAGTTGTCCGACAGCTGAGGCACTGAAAAGACATGTTTTCTTTGAGCCTTAGTTTCCTCATTTGAAAAAAGAAGTGGTTGGACTAGATTGTGATTCAAAGATTGGTCTTGTCCTCATAGTCTAAGATTCTGACAGATTCCCAGTGAACCTCTTCATTCATTCATTCATTCATTCACTCACTCACTCATCCATTCATCCTCGTTCATCCATTTTATCCACTCTATGTGTAAGCCACCCTCTTCCCAAGGACAGGGAAGGTGGGATTCCTGAGTCATCACAACTGTGGGGGGGCTCACAGGCTTTGTCACTCCTCAAAGAATATTAATTATTCTCCAAGTAAGTCTTCATTCTGAGTAGTTCCCTTTCTTCGGTAATTAACATTACATGTCATTAACAGGCTGGGAACACTGAATGATCAAAGACAGCATAATTTGTAGCAAGATTCTGAGGAATAGCACAATATTTGTTAATTATGTTATTGATTCTTATGGTCTGGAATGCCCTAATGATTCCCCATCCCAACTGGACCTCACCATGCCCGCCAGACTGGCTTTGAACTGCTGTCCTCCCCTCCGTGGCCCGGCCCCCTGCTTGGGGGCTGGTGGGACTGTAGCTTTCAAAAGGTTCGGAGAAGCTTTGTCTCCCAAGAGCCACATGAAAAGGGGAGCCGGTTGGGATGTAGGGGCTGCTTCTCCCAGGCTCCCGCCGCAGCAGCTCTGACGGAGGCAAGGAGTGAGATGTAACGTCTCGCTTTAATTAGCCAGATGCTGTTAATTGACTTCTCAGGGGCTCTAGCAGGCATTGCTTCCAGGGAGCAGCGGGTGGGAGGCTCTTCTAGACCCAAGGCCACTCGCTGCTTCTGAAGGACGCGCTACTGGGTGATGCTCCCATGAGGCCTTAAAGGGGCAGGGGAGCCCCTGTGATGCCATCAGCAGGGGAATCTCCTATCTACACGCTAAACAGCAAAGCAGGCTGGTGTGGTTCCATCAGTGGCATCATTACAAAATGATGCTTGTTTATTTTTTATTTTTTTGTTTTTTATTTTTAAATATATATTTTTATTTTTTTAAGGATACTTTGATTACATAAATGTTACACAAAAACTATCATTACAAAACAATGCTTGTTTATTTTTTATTTTTAAATATGTATTTTTATTTTTTTTAAGGATACTTAGATTACATAAATGTTACACAAAAACTATAGGGGTTCCCATATGCCCTGCTCCCCACACCTCCAACATCCTCCCACATAAACAACATCCTTCATTAGTGTGGCACATTCATTGCAATTGATAAACGCATCCTGGGGCTTTGCCACTGAGCATGGACCATAGTTCACATTGTAGTCTACACTCTCTCCCACACAGTTCTGCAGTTTATGGGAAGATATAAAATGGCCTATATCTATCATTGCAATGTTATTCAGGATGATTCCCCAGTCCCGAAAAAGGCCCCGTATTACATCTGTTTTTCCCCTCTCCCTGCCCCCAGACCCTCCAGTGGCCACTGCCTCCACATCAATGTTGCAATTTCTCCCATTGCTAGAATCACAATAAGTCTATAGTAGAATACCAGTAAGTCTACTGTAGTCCATAGTTCATTGGGAATGGTGATGTCCACTCCACCTCTAATTGAGAGGGGGCTGCAATCCATTAGGGCTGATGGATGGGACTCTTGCTTGCAGTTGTAGACTCTCTCGGTTCCTTGGTGTGGTGGTTGTCCATCCTCACCTCCTTGTTAGTTGTCCTGGGTGAGTCCAATGAACTGGAGAGTAGGTGTTGCAACTCTGCCGAGGCTCAGGGCCCAGCTGGCACATGGACAGCCCAGAGATTCAAGTCTCTTGGATGTACACCTACCAACTCCAGCACCAAATATAGGTTCAAATAGAAGGGACAGATTCTTAATTGGCTGTATTTATGAGTGGGCTGTGCTTCCCTGCTCTTTTTGTTGAACCCTGCAATTAACCTTTCTAATTGCAGGACAGTTGACCTCCCCAGTGGGCTGATTTCTGAGTGGTGCTGATTGGGAACGTGGCGACAGGGGATGAGGCAGGTGTGGGGAGATAGATCCAGCCTGGAGAGATTGCTGGACATCACCAGTGATAACTCGAAACAACTCCTCAGGCCCCGCTAATTACATGCATAGACTCATTCAATCCTCACTACAAGCCTGTGAAACGGGTCCTGTTAATATCCCCACTTTACAAATGGGGAAACCGAGGCTTGAAGAAGTCGAGTGATGGTCAAGGACACGCAGCTAAAAAGTGGCAGAATCAGGAATTGAACCCGTCCAGGCTGCCCAGCGTCATGACCCACTAAGCTGGGTGGAATTGGGGACATTTCCAGAGTTTGCTGAGGCCGCTGAGCAGATGCTGCAGGGAGCCTGCGCCTGTGGTTGTGATTGTGGGGGAAGGCGGATGAGGAGGGGTCAGGGTCCGTGAGTGAGAGCGGAGGGCAAAGGCAAGAGGAGGCGGCTGGGACCCCTCCTCTGGGCACAAATGCCCGATTCCAAGCGTGCGGGGTGTCTGCCCCTCCTCCTCGTGTCTTTTCGGCATCTCCTTAGAGCTCTGGAGACCTAGGCTCTGGAAGGTGAGGTAACCTGACCAGCCTGTGCTCTTAACAGGAGAAACTTTCTGTGGGGAGGACAACAATTGGGGACCTGACCCCAGAACTGCCCTCTCCGGCCTCCCACCCCACCCTTGTCAATAGCAGGGACAGGACAGAAGTGGGAGCGACTGCCCAGGCTGCTCGAAAGGGCTGGGCTGAGCCGATGGGGTGGTAGAGGAGAGGGACGCGGTGCCTGAACGCTGTGCTGACCCTGTGGCGGGGCCGTGGCTCAGCTACTATGGTCTGGAGATGTGGCCTTGGGGCTCCAGGCCCACTGCCGCAGCCTCCTCACCCTTCTTTCTGACCCTGGCACACCCCACCTGATCCCTGCTGTCCATAGCTTGGCCAGTGGGAGGTTGCTTACTTTTCTTTTTCCTAATTTCTTTTGACATTCTGGGGTCATTGCCAAGGGAGCCTGGGAAGGAGCACTGGCCAGAGGAGGGGGCATATAAACTGAAGCCTGAAGGGCTCCACATCAATAATTTCACATAAATGGGATCGTATCATACTTGGTTTGCTGCTGTTGTTTTTAATTCAGTCTTTAAAACATTTTCCTTTACTTGCCTCCCTCCTTTTCTGCCTACATCACACCCACTCAGGGAGTCCCTGCCAGCATCCTGCTGTTGTCCTTCCACATTTTCTCCATATCATATAACTCTCACCACATACACATGTGTATAAATGTCCATTTATAGGCAGATGGTTTGCTTTATAAAACAGGATTACATTGTACAGCCTCTCACTTTTTCCCTTCCACAGTACCTCCTGGCAATCCCTCCAAGTCAACAAGTACTGCTCATTCATTCTTCTCAACGGCTGCCAAACATTCCATGCTATAGATGTCTATCATGAAAAAAAAAGTATTCCGCTATTAATGATCATTCATTTTTTGCCCCCAGTTTTTTGTTTTTAAACAGACAAGGGTCTTTGGAAAGCACAGCTTTGGCCAGTCAGTCCCTTCCTTAGAACCAGCCTTTCAGTGGCCACCCGTTGGCCTCAGGACAAAGTCCTGCCTCACAAGGTGTCGTGTTCTGGGGCAGATGGCTTCTCCAGCTCAGCGGCCACCGCCCGCTGCCCCCCCCGCCCAGCCCCTGCTCCAGCCAGAAGGAGCCATTTTTACTCCCTCAAGGGCACCTGCTCTTTCTCACCTTCAGGCCCTGGCACCTGCTGCTCTCCTGCCCTCCCCCCACCTGGCTAACTCTTCTGCCTCCTTCAGGCCTCAGCTCCTCTCCCCAGGCTCCCTCGGCCATGGCCCCAGCATGTAGGTCTTCTCACAGGTGATTTTATTCTTCTTCTTCTTTTTTTATTAGAGAAGTTGTGACCTTACAAAACAATCGTGCATATTGTGCAGAATTCCCACACATCGCCCCTCTACCTACACCTTACAGCACAGGTGATTTTTTGATCACAGGTTCTCTCTCCTGTTAGAATGTGACTTGACATGCTTTGTATCCGGGACCTTGCCTAATGTCTGGCACATAGGAGTGCTTCTATGTTGAATGATGACAGGTGAAGGGCAAGGCTTCGGTCCCTGGGAGGAGGCCGGCAAAGACCCTGAGTAAGGTGCCAGTTGGGGAGGGGCGAGAACCAGGGCTGGGGCCAGAGCGGTAAGTCTTGGGCTTCCCTGGGAGGTAGGGGATTGTGGAGGACAAGGTCAGGCTGGGAACATGTGAGACGCCTGAGGTTCACCTTTGAGTGACAGTCCAGGGACAATCCACCCATCCCCAACCCCAGGTAGGGAATGGTGTCCCCATTATACCTGCCTTGGGAAGAATGGCTTCAGGTAGTGGAGTGGGGCTGTGTTTTCAGATGGGAGCATTGTGGGAAGCAGTAGGAAATAGAGAAAGCAAAGGCAGAGGAAATGGGTGAGGAGGGGGTAAGAAGGTGAGAAGGGAGATACAACACTCCCATGAAAAGGTGCCAACTTTTGTGAACAACGCAGGGCCAGAGGCTGCCTCTGGCTTGTTCTCTGTTTCCATTGCCTCCCAGCCCAGTGCTATTCCAAGTGTGCTGCATGGACTGAGGCCAACCCACAAACTGTTGGGTCTGCAATGAGATAAGTGTGGAAATTGAGAGAAGACAATAACTTGACATTGATACACTGTCCAAGTGTGTGATCTGAGGATTCCTCCCACTGATCAGGGAGAGACCAGCATGGGGGATGTTAAATGGACGCACAGTGGGACCACATATCAGTCCCTGCCTAAGTCTAGAACAGACTCTGAGGACCAAGTAGTGACCGTTAGCTTGCCTTTCTCTCCTGAGGTCAGAGCAAGAAGAAAGGAGCTTTCTCAGCAGGGGGTAGGAGGAATATCAGACATTTGTAGGAATTGAAAATTGTAGTTTGTTGGAACTATTATCTGGCAGGAATGTGGACTCTTTTCCTCTGCATTGCTGAGACTGACTGTCACTTGTTGCTTGGAGGGGAGGTGACCTGTGGCATGTAGAACAGCTTTCCTACTGGAGGTTAACGATGATAATTTCTGCACATATGTTGCTTATTATAAATTTCCCAATGCACTTTCACTTGCATTATCTTTTTATCTTTGAAACCACCCTAGAAGTTGGGCAAAGCAGGTGTTATCATCCTCACTTCGTAGACTAGTTAAGAATCAGAGACATTAAGTCAATTTCCCAGAGTTACCCAGCAAATTAAAAACAGAACAGGGCAAGGGACAACACCTAGGAATTTTTATGGTAATTCAGTGGCCATGTAGAGGGTTTGGGAAACTGAAGGAAGAAGGCAGTAAAAAACAGCAGCTACTGCTTACTGTAAGCCCAATAGTGATGGCAGCTAAAATTGTTTGAGTTCTTACAAGGTGCCAGATACTGTGTGTAATTATCTCATTTAATTTTCACAATGGATACAATTACCGTCTCCATTTGTGGATGAGGAACCAGCCTCTGGAAGATGAAGTAATTTGTCCAAAGCCACTCAGCTGATGATTAGCAGAGCTGGTTCTTGATTCTAACCAGCTCTGGCTCCAGAGTGCGTTTTCTTCACCACCACACCCTGAGCCATCTGCTTCTCACACAGGAACCTGTCAGGAGACCAGCACGGTGGACTCATTCCCCACCTCACAGATAGGAAACAGGAATTTGTCCCAGAGCCACACACACAGTGGAGCCTGGCTGGCTCCTGAGCTGCCGGCATAGTCCACAGTCTCTCATAGTCACAAGCTCTGCCCCAAGGTCCCCAGGTGGGCAGGGGCTGCAGGGCTGGCCCCTACGTATTGGGCCTGCTTGGCACCTTTCCTCTCTCTCCATGGAGGAGGGACTCGAAAGTCTAGTGCATCCCACTTGGCACTTGGCAGCTACTAATTACTAATGCCCGAGCCGCTGGCAGCTCCTGTTATGTCATGCCACATGGAAGATTTATGGCCACTTTGAAAGTGGCTTTGAAATGAGACAAACCACAATATTGAAATATTGAAAATTTTTTTTGTCTCCTTTTCCCTTTGGGGTGTCAGGGTGATATCAGCTTCCTCCCCATTAGCGTATTTCCAATGAGCACTTTTTAAGGTGAATTTCATTGCAGCTGTCAGAGTTTTTGTCAGAGGAGGGAGTGGGAGGGAGGGCAAGACAGTCAGTTGTGGGGGACCTCAGGGCTCCTGGACCTGGGTCTGCTCTTGGCTCCCGCCTCCTCGAAGAGATTGGACAAAAGGAATGTGGCTGTTATACAGCAGGGCTCTGGTTGCCAGCGGACCTGGGTTTGAATTCTGGCTCAGCTGCTGCCCGGGGGCAGACAGGCCATCACTTGCGTTTGAGCCTCAGTCTCCTCATCTGTGCATTGGGGCTGGTAGTACCCACTGCATGGGAAGCTCTGTGGGGAGAAACTGTCTGTTTTGCTCACTGCTGTATCCTCAGTGCCTGGCGCATCCGAGGTGCTCAGCAAATAATGGTTGAATAAATGGCTAGATGGAGGGGGGAGTGGACAGGGTTGTCCCCACAAATGGGATCGGCCACTGGAGCTAGGGCAGCTGCCTATAGTGGGGTCCGTTGTGGGGTCTGGTAAATGTCTGCTCCTTTCCGAACTGCGGCTGGGCTCACAGGGCCCAGGGAGCCCCTGGACATGTAGATGTGTTTATGGGGAGGGGTCGGTCACTTGTGTTTGGCTGGCTTCTTGGAGGTGGCAGGTAACGTCACTAGTGGTTTAGCAGGTTCCTGCTCCTGCCACGCCAGTGACACTGTGATGGGGGTGGGGGTGGGGGAAGCCCCGTGATCCCAGGGCAGAACCTGAACATCGGTGGGAGGGAGGTGCCCATGCTGGGACCTGTGCTCTGGGGTGAGAAGGGGGAAAGAGACAGAGGGTGAAGCGCATCCCCTCGGGAGGCTATCTCCATGGGGGACCCAGCCCCTGCCCTCAGGGAGCTCCTAGTGGGTGGTGGCACATTAGAATCACCAGCTTTAAAAATACTGATGCCTAAGCTCTACCCATGGAAATTTGGGCCCGGAATAAAGTCCCAAGCATTGATACTTTTCACGTGTTCCTCAGGTGATCCTAATGTGCAGCCAGGGTGGGTATCGCCCACAGCTTGGGGTGTGATGTGTTGGGAGCGGGAGCTAGATGTCCTGCCCAGAGCAATGGCCCCTGCTGGGGGAGCCTCAGCCCCTGCCCTGAGCTCTGATGAGGGAGCCTTGATTTCTGCCTTTGTAGCCCCACGGGGCAGAGGAGGTGTCTGAGTACAGGGTGAGGGTGCCTCTTGCCTGCCACCAGTGGACAAGTGCCAGGCTCCTGTCCCTGGGCCTCCTCTCCTCACTCTGCCACTGAAACTTTGGGTCCCTCCTCTCTCCCCTGAGCCCCACCTTGGGGTCCTCATTTGTAACAGGCTCTTCTTGGATCAAATGAGGCTATAGATGAGGACATACTTGTTAAAAAAAACAGCCCACAGGGAAGCGGGTGTGGCTCAATCGATAGAGCCCCCGTTTACCATATGGGAGGCCCCGGGTTCGCTTCCCGGGGCCTCCTTGTGAGGGCAGGCCGGCTCGCGTGGCGTGGTGGGCTGATGCAGCAGGACCTCACAGCAAGGGGGAGATAAGCAGACACAGAAAAAACACACAGCAAATGGACACGGCAAACACAAGCAGCAAGGGGGCGATAAATAAATAAATAAATCTTTAAAAAAAAAAAAAAAACAGCCCAAAAGAAGGTGAGGGATTGTTAAATTTGGGGAGACTCTCTGGAAACTGCCCCATCAGTCTGGAGAAGAGGGAGGTGGTGGAAAAATTTGCTGAGGGCCCGGGAAAGCAGGGCAAAGAGAAGAGAGTGGGACAG
>JAQZBX010003788.1:18860-63591 GCA_029593785.1 Cabassous unicinctus
GCCTTAGGCTCCCTCATGTCAAAACGGAGACTTGCTCATTAATTCATTGATCCAATTGTTGGTTTAGTCCATCAAATGTTTAACGACGCCCAGCACTGTGCCAGGCGCTGAGGGCATGGGATGGAAGCCCCTCTTCGGTCACATCTGCTCTTGCTGCAGTGACTCACTGTGGAACTTTTTAGAACTGCAAGGGACCTGAGCTAGGGTCCAACGTTGTCTCTAAAATGACAGGACTGTCAGTCAACCTCCTTTTACAAATGGGGAAACCGAGACCCAGAGAGCCTGTTCTGAGTTTTCCCGTGTCCCCGTGACTGGTAGGTGCTGCTGGAAAACCCAAAAACCAGGCCATCAAGCCCGTGTCCTCTCCTCAGGCAAGATCACCCACCTGAGAAGCAATTACAGCTCCTGCTTTTCAGGAAACAGCCCAGAGAGGGGCAGTGGGCCATTCAGGGTCTGCTCACTGGAGGACCTGGGGTGAGACCCAGGTCTGGGCTTCTCTGTCCCTGGCCTTTTCTTCCGGCCCTTGGCTGGGTGCTCAGCTCAGGCGTCCACCGTAGCCCACAGGCAGCCTCGTCAGCAGCTTCTGTCACCACGGCAGCCACGCTCACTCGCTCTTCCCACATTTATACGCTGCAACACATATGCGCAGCTCTACCATTTGGCTTTAGTGATTGCTCCATGGTGGGTGAAATTGGTTTGAAATAAATGTCTCCTCTGCCTTCCTCCCTCGGGGTGATTTTATCCTCATCTCCACTTTGTGGAATGATCCAGAGTCTGGGACGTGCCTGTTCTGTCTAGATATGTCCTTTTTGATGCAGAGATGTTGCCGTAGCTACTGCTGAGCCAGATGTTTCTTGAGAGCCACACTGAAGTGGAAGAGGTGAAAGCATAATTCCACCACTCACGGCTCCTTCCCAGTGGCCTGGGAATGCATCCCTGTGTCCCGGAGGCTCCACGAGCAGGGCTTGAAGTTAGGCAGTCCTGGGAGTGCTCCTTTCACTTTTTAAGGCATTAGGCTATTTCCTGGTAGTAAGCATCTTAAAACTGTGGTGGGACACTGCTCACTCCTTTGCACAACCATTGCTCTGCTTATAGGAGAAACTGGTCCCTTATGTAATAAAATAGACCCTACATCCTCTGAAGGCAGGGGAGGTCCAGGGGGACCTGGGCTTAATTCTCCATCCCCAGGTTCACTGTTCCCATTAAAATCTCTCACCGGTTATTGCTTTCCCCTCCCTAAGTGTGGGGTGAGAGGGGTAGGGCTTATCCCCTTTAAAGGCCTATCCCCAGCCTCTCTCTCTCTCTTGATTCCTCAAAGCACAGCTGAGGCCAGGTCTGCACATTTAAATAAGGCGGTTAGGCTAAGTGGTGACCCGAGGGAAGCAAACACAGAGGAAATTGTGAAATAAAACCATCTGGTCCAGAAGGTCTGACGTCCTCATCTGCAGCTTGGGTGTGCCCACGAATGTCACCCTGCCCAGTCCCTGTAGCTGAGGCATGCAGCCTCCCTACTATCTCCCCATGTTGGAGCCAAAAGGAACCTTTAGAGGCAGTCGAGTACTTTCTCATCCAGGTTGGAGAGAGAAGGACGCCCTAAGGTGTCCACTGTATGTAAGAGATTGGCTTTTCTCCTGTGAATCTCTCATTGTTGGGAGAACTGAGTCGCTCAGTTTTCTGTGTCCTGGGATCCAGCAGAGGAACCTGGCTGAGAGAGGCTCCCCCTCATTAAACAGAAGACACTGAAGCCCCAAAAAAGCAAGTCACTTGCCCAAGGTCACAAAGTTAGTCCAAGCCTGTCTTCTGAGTTCCAAGCCACTTTTTCTCCCAAGAATGTACTGTTATCCCATCTTCTGCACAAATCTAGTGAGCATGGAAGAAGCTTACATCCAAAGAAGTGACCCCCATCCCCACCCCAACACACTACATGGCATACTCATGCGCACACATACGCACAAGCAGCACACAGGCCTCAGACTGAAGGGCAGAAAAAGATTGGAGAGTAGTGATGGATAAGCAGGTGGTCCTGGGTTCAAATTCAGTACATCCACTTCCAAGCCATGAGCTTCAGTTTCATCACCTGGAGATGGAGATCCTAATCCCTACTTCACAGTTACTGTGGAGACTAAATGAGATTGACCAGGTACCAACCACAGTGTCCTTCCTACACAGGGCAGGCTCTCAGGAACCATTCATATGGTCTCTCCCCTGGTGCGCAGGAAGATGTACAGTAACTGCTGAATGAATGGAATGTTCACTGCCTGACTCAGTCAGCATCTAGGTTCAAATCCAACAAGGGATAGTAACAGTATTCTTAGGTGCTCTCACCTCACTAAATTTGCCGTTTGTACCCAGTGCTCTCTTGAGTTCAGATTTCAGCCTGGTTTTCTAGCGGGCTGGGCAGAAGCTGCACCTGCTCTCACAAGCCTGCCACACTAAGCTCCTACCTGCCCCATTCCCTCTCCTCTCTCTTCCCTTTCTTTTTCTTCTCTCCCTCTTGGCATAGCCAAACGTATGTGTCAGAGGCCTACCATGCAAGCTTCTGGCCTGCCTCCCGCTCCTCCTACCCCACCGAGTCCTTGTATGTGTTGTGGTAAATTTAGAAATTTGTGAGCACGCCACAGAATGAGAACATTGGGGAAGCACAGATTAGCCTTGGCACAAGCTGCCTGTTTTTTACGTATTGGTGATTCAGCATATCGAAGGTTAGCTCCTCATGGGCCAGGCCTGCCTGGGGAAAGGGCAGAAAGCAACAGGGAGAAGCTGGAGCCAGGGAGAGGCAACCTGCCCTGCCTCCATCTTGCCTTGAGGAATGGGCTGTCCAAGTTTCTGAATTTCCTTTTGAGTTGGAAGTTAAGCAGAAAAGAGTGTTCCTGTCATTCCAATCCTATTACAAAAACCCGCTTGCAATTGTGCTCTTTTCCTTTCCTGCCTTGGTAAGTGAATTATGATAAATGGGATCAAATCTCTCTGGATTGGGATTTTGCATGACTTCAAGAACATCATTCCTAAAGACCTTCTTGTTCAGAAGTGGTCATGAAATGAGGGGAATTAAACAGAATAAATTATCAGTACAGAGGCTAGCCATAGAAGCAGCTTTTTTTTTAAAAAAAATTAGGAATATATATCTTTTTTTTTTTTCAAAAAAGAAGCTTTAGATTACATAAATGTTACCTAAAAAATATTGAGGATTCTCATATGCCCTACCTACCTCCCCCTCCCACATTTTCCCACATTAACAACATCCTTCATTAGTGTGGTATATTTGTTACAATTGATGAAAACATATTGAAGCATTGCTACTAACCATGTACTAAAAAGTTTACACTCTGCTCCACACAATTTTATAGGTTATGACAAAATGTATAATGACCTGTATCCGTCATTGCAATGTCATGCAGGACAATTCCAATGTTCCAAAAATGCCCCCATGTTACACCTATTCTTCCCTCTCCCTTCCCTCAGAACCTCTGGTGGCCACTGCCTTTATGTCAATGATACAAGTTCTTCCATTGCTAGAAAAATAATAAGTCTATAACAGAATAATAATAAGTCTACTTCAGTCCATTGTTCATTCCCCAATCTTGAGGATTTGGGGATGGTGATGCCCACTCTGTTTCTAACTGAGAGAGTCTTAGATCCCATGGAACAGATGGATGGGACTATCTTGCTTGCAGTTGCAGACACTCTCTGTTCCTTGGGGTGGGCGTTGTCCATCATCCTCTCCTTGTTAGTTGTCCTGGATGAGTCCAATGAGGGAGCAGCTTTTTAGGAGAGAAAAAAACAAATCACTGGCTTTGGGGTGGAAATTCCCCTGTGACAACCAAGCCTGACTGTCAGCAGTGGGTGTGGCCAGCTGCTCCAGTGGTAATCCTGTTAAATGAAGGCTCCAGTTAATTGAGGTCTGGCTGCATTTTCCCTTGGACCCTGGCTCCCAGCTGGTCTGTGGCCAACTAAGTCTAACTCAATGGTACGTCTCAAATCTTCCTAACTTCCTTCCTCGTAACCTGCTGCGTCTCTCCCAGGCCAGAATGCCTCAGTTGGCATTGTTCCATGGAACCCTCAGAACTGCTCTGACATGTTAAGCTTTTTAATTTAGCACACACTGCGCATATATGCCCCCAGACAAAAAGGAATTGATTTATAATTCTCTTAATGGAAGCACAGGCTTTAGTTGCTCCAGAAATAGATCGTTACCTATGCCACCTTTTGTAATTTTTTCCCTCTCTCACCCCCCCCTTTTTTTTTTAACCCCACTGTGGCCTAAAAATCTGACATTTCATTGCAGCCTTCTATCATAATTCACTAAATGCCAGGCGTTTCTTTTTAGACCTTTAATTTATAGCATGTATGTTCGGTTTCACTTCATTAAGGTTCTTCCCAGGCCCCCACGACAGAGTCTGTGCAATGCTCTCTTACAGTAAGCAGGTGCTTTTATCTTTAATGAACAATTTCCTGGAAAATACCGACATAAACAACAAAGAATCAGGCCAGGAAAACAATGAGTTTGGGAGTGTGTGCCGTTCTGCAGAATTCAGCCTGGGGAGATGAGGGGCAGATTCTTAGTGGTTCCTTCCTTTGGGAAAGGATGTGGGATGTTGAGGTTCTGGAGGATGAGGGAGCTTTTTGCTCCTCTAGGAAGCCAGGGGTCAGAGGGGCTGCTTTATCACAAATGCGTGCAACTGTGGAGACAGCTGTCAGGCAAAGTCTAGGCCAGAAGCACAGCCAAACTGGCTTCTGGTTCCAGACTTGGGATCATCTCCAGTTTAGACTGTTGTCAGCAGGGCTTGGGTTGGGCCAAATTGTGACTTCATTGAAATTCATCTTCAGTCCCTTTCTGTCCCTTCTGGCAGACTTGCCCAACCCCAGGGAGGCAGTCCTTATCCCACCCAGTACCCTAGTAAACTCATCTCTCTCTGTATCCTTTCCTTCAGGAGCATTTGTTCTGCATTCTCCCCAAGAGGGCAATGCTGGACCCAGGAAGGACAGTATTTCACCCGGGGCTTTGCTGTTTTTAGACCCTTCTCACCATCATTCTTTCTCCAGCTTCTCACTCTGTGAGTCAGGTTTTATCACGATTCCCACTTCACAGACAGGAATCTGGGACTCCCAGGGGTTAAGCGACCTGCTCAAGGTCACATGAGGGTAAGAGGCAGAGCTTGTCATTGCCCCTGGAGGGGCAGGGCCTGGTTTGGGGTATGGGTGCAGGGGAGGGAGCCTTGGAGTGAGGCGAAATGCCCTGGGCTGACCCGACTGGGCTGTGAGCCAGAATTCATCAGTGTCATGGACAAAAGGCTGCAATAAATTTCTTTTAAAATCCGAATACCTGATTCATTTATTATACTGAATAGAGCTGACAAAATCATACATTATCCATCCATTTTTCAGTGTCGTAAGATCATTTTGGGTCTTTGAAATGGCATAATGTTTTTAATCACAGCATGGGCACAATTTGTAATGGCAATTTCCCCCCAGTTTGATGGTTTTAAGGGCTGCCTGGGAAGCTCTGTCAAGTGACCTGTGTCCTAGGGTAGCAGGCTTGGGGCTTGGGCCCTTGCTGAATCCCTGCTCTTTGTGAAAATACACCCCACAAAAGGAGCAGGGGTTGAGAATCTGGGCCTGGTGGAAGGTAAGTTATGGGGGAGCTGTCCAAAGGGCCCTCCTTTTCTTGTTGTCAAAATGAAGATGGCTTTATTGTGGGGTTTTTCCTTCAAATTTTAAAATAGAGACCTCTCATCATAGAAAATGTAAACATACAGAAAAGTATAGAGAAGAAAGTACGTTACCTAAAATATCACCACCTAGATATATTGACATTTTTAACATCCTTCTAAACATCTTTCTGTTCTTGCTTGCATTCTCTCACACTTACAATACACATACACACATGCACAGAACATTTTATATAAATGTGATCATAACGTTCATGCTATTTTGTAATCTATGTTTTCCACATGGTAATACATCAGGGTCATCTTTCCATGTCCAGTGAGAATACAAATATTATCTTTAAAAATTTTTGCTTTTCTGGTGACAGAGGTAATGTCCATTGTAAGAAACACTAATATAACAAAAATTTTTAACTTAGAAACCCACGTTAGTGTTCCCTCTCCTAGCTCCCAGGAAAGACGACCATGATTAACAGTCTGGGGAATAGGCTCCCCTACTTTTCCCACACATTAATATTTTTAAAAGTTGCATAATATTTTGTTAGATAGACATGGTGGAATTTATTTAACAAGGCCCCCACTGATGGATATTTAGGTTGTTTCAATGCTGAAACACGCATTTTTGAACCTATCTTTGCAACTTGGTCAATTTAAAAAAATTTTGTTAAAAAATTTTTGTTAAAGTTTGTTTGGTCAACAAATGATTTGTGAATCAGGTAGTGCCAAACGGAAAGTACTAAGGACCTCCTAATTTGTAAAAGTTAAATTGCAGAAGTAGAATGCTGAGTTAAAGTGCACTTGTTAAAACATGCTGATATGTTAAAACATGCTGATATGCACCTGTTAAAAGCAAAGCTGCTTTCCAGAACACACCAATGCACATTTCCGCTAGCAGTTAACAAATACATATAGCCCTTCAGGCTTTGGGACAGTTGGTGTCTGGCTTCAGAATGTCCCAGTCTAGATCCAGAAGGTTCCAGAAGGAAACCTGGAGAGACTGCCCTAGCCTAATGCCCATGCCTAGGGGATGATGACCAGGCCCTCTTGTTTAGCTCCTGAGGCCTGCCCCCCTTCAGGGCGTGTGGGTTACTGGGCTGGGTTCAGCACAAGGTAATCCCTGCTCGAGAGGCCAGCCTTCAAAAGGGTGCTGAGGACTGGACAGAGGTGGACAGGGACGAAGGGCCCTGACGAGCTCAATGATACTGATACCTGTGTTTCCAATACTGGGCTGCAGTTTGCAAGGCACCACCCGCATTATCCGTTTAACTTTCACAAGAAGTTGCTGTTTTATGATTGTTCCTATTTTGTAAAAGAGGAAGATGAGGCTCAGAGCAGTTAACTGAGTTTTCCAGAAACCAAGACTCGAATCCAGTTTTTCTGCCTCTTCTCTTTTATTTTCCTACCTCTGGGAGATTGGACAAAGCTGGGAAGGGAGAGTGAAGAGAGGAAAAACGTAGGAGGAGAAGGGAGGAGAAGGGAGATTCATTGTAGGTGAACTTGTAGAGCTGGAAGGGTCCTAAGATGATGCACTTTTTTTAAAGATTTATTTATTTTATTTATTTATCCCCCCCTTGCTGCTTGTGCTGCTGTGTCCATTCGCTGCGTGTCTTCTCTGTGTCTGCTTATCTCCCCCTTGCTGTGAGGTCTTGCGGCATCAGCCCACGGCGCCGCGCAAGCCGGCCTGCCCTCACAAGGAGGCGCCGGGAAGCGAACCGGGTCTCCCATATGGTAAACGGGGGCTCTATCCACTGAGCCACACCCGCTTCCCAAGATGATGCACTTTGACCCAGCCTTGAGCCCGAGAAGAGACTGAAGCTCAGAGCAAAAAAGCAATCTTTCTAGGGCCATACAGCAAGTTACTGATTCAGGGGACAGAGGGAAAGGATGGGGTGGGTGGGAAGCTGCAGTGCTCCTGAACTCAGGACCCAGCAGGGAGGGGCATAGGCCTGCTCTGGGCCCCTGACAGATGGAGCTGGGGGGCCGGAGGAAATTGTGAGCTGTCCTCACTCCCTGCAGGGAAGACAGCCCCAATGGAGAGTGGATTCAGAGACAACCAAAATGGAGATGGGCCAAACTCACCGTGTGGGGGATCTGCAGGGATGTTAAGCATTGATCCCAGTGAAGGTCTCTGGTTTCCCATCACATTTGCCTAAGGCTTCCTGCTGGAGAAGGGCCTCGGTGCTTTGAATTAAACCACATCCTGGGTTTGCTGCCCTGGCACGGCTGTTCCCACACACCTACCAGCAGATGTTTGGGGGTTTGGGTGCAGGGCTCTACCTTGGTCATCTTTGGGGCCACAGTGACTGGCAAGTGTTCAATAAATGTTTGTTGAACGGATGGATGACAGATGAGACCTGTCTTGATAATTGTGCTGTTAAGACTGACCCCGGGGTCACTAAATAAATACAGCGCCCCCACCCCACAACTTCTTTGAAATTCTGGAAGTCAGAGTTATAGAGTTGGGAGGATTGCAGCGGTGATGGGCAGGGAGCGAACATTTTATTGAACAGCTCCTAAGTGCCAGCCCCCAGGCCAACTGCTTTACCTGGTATCTCATTTAGTTTCCTAACAGCCCTGTGAAGCAGGTCTTAGGTAATGTTATAGACGTGAACCACTTGGACCCAGGGCAGGTAAGTGATTTTATCCAGTAGCCAGTCAGGCCAGTCAGGATTCGTTCCCAGGCCAGTCTCACTCCCCCGTTCCCTTCCGTGAGCCCTGCAGCCGACTTAGTCATGTGACCTGGATGAGTCCCCTGCTCTTTCAGGGGATGGTTTCCGGCCTGTGGGTTGAGGTGTTGGATAGTGGATGCTTTGTTTTGTCCGGGTGCGGGTTCTGACAAGACGCGGCTTGCCCCCAGCCCGTTGTTCCCACATCTCAGCTCAGTGGGGGGACTTGATCTTCCAAGGTCGGCTACTGAGCCCAAGGCTTGAGTGCCGATTCCCCAGGCCCGCAGGCACTTGTGGTTGTGTCTTGTAGCTTGAGAAATGTTTTTCAGAGTGAGCAGAAATGGGGTCGAATCCTCGTGGGACTGTACGGCCCTGGATTTGTCTTTTGAGGCTTTGTGGATATAGCCATGATTTAATTCTGGGGCAGGAGGGACTCCTACTGTTTTGAGAAGCCCACAGCCCTTGGTGTGGGTGGGAGAGGGAAGAAAAGCAGGCCTGGAGGGGTTTGGGGGCTCACTAGGCCAGCTGAGTGGGCCCTGATTTGCAAAGAAATGGAAAGATGGAGATGATTGCTTTGTGTGAAATGAAATGGCCTAAGAACACAGATAAGTTTTCTCCCTTCATCTTCAGAGGGGCTGGAGGCTGGGGGTGCAGCCGCTGTCCGCTGGGGAATAGGGAGAGGTAGAAGACCTGGAACCCAGAGGCTGAGGATGGGGAAGGGGCCTGGCACTTTATTAGTTTGACGGTTCCTACCCTGCAATGGGGATAGCCTGATTTCTCTCCATGCCTGACTGATGTCAGGGCCACTTGCTCTTTGCAGACCTGAAGGGCACAGGGGATAGGACAGTCTTCCGACCCTGATTTATGGGCTCTGCAGGCTTCCATGGTGCCATTCTCAGGATTTGCAGCCCGAGGCCTCCCAGGCAAGGGGAAAACAAAATTTATCAGGGAATCGGAGCCCAGACTCAGAGGAGGACATTTAACATATCGTAGGAGGTTTACTCCAATCCCCTCTGATTTATTCCAGTGGGGCAGGCACCTGGCAGGTCCTCCACGTTGGCGCTGGGAGTTTCTGCAGCCAGGGAATCACTCTTTTGGAGATTAAGAGCTGTGGATTTATTTTTTAAAACTTTTTTTTTTTAAGGTGCAGTGAGATTAGAAAGCATTCAACATAAACTCAGCCTCTGGTGGGATTGCTGGAGGGCAGGAGGCTTTATCAAGGCAAAGGATGGAGCCTCTTAATTATGAGGGCTGATCTGATCGCAGCCTCTTTTCATCTCACACTAATCAAACCTCGGCAAGGCTGGTCAACAGAGAGGAGCTTGGGAGCTGGGAGCCAGCTGAGAGGGCAGTGGGGAGATGAAGGAGAAAGGTCCCTAAGACTGAACAGGATAACCTTGGCTTTTGCCCCATCTAGTGCAAACTTGGCTTTTATTTTTTTATTATTCAGAAAAAATAGAGTGTGCATGCACACGCGTATCTTCTATAAATAGAAGATAGAACTCTCTCTCTCTACACCCACATGCTGGGAGGAATGTGAGGCGTTTGCTTTATCAGCCCCAGCTTGGATTTTGCTTCTGTGGCGTCCTGAGCCTGAAAGCGCCTTTTCATTTGGTGCTTGGAGCACCAGCCAGTCTCCAAGTGCAGCTTGGGCCATTGACTGGGCTTCAATGCCTGCCTTGTGCTGCTTCCTGGAGCTGACGTACCCCGGTGCTGAAAGGTGGCCCGGGCAGGGGTCTTTGAATCACTCTCAGGATGTCACGAGCGCTCGCTGTATCTGACACCAACAGATTGGTGTCTCTGCAGGGCACTGTTAACTCAGCACAGAATGCCCTGTGCCGTGCTGCCTGCTGTTGGGACGGGTCTTTGGTGGCCTCCATCAGGCCAGACACGAGCAGTGTGGCTGATCCAGAGGCTTGGGATGGGTGAGAGGTTGGAGGACAAGATTGACTGCAGAGTCAACAAGCAGTCGCCACATGTGGATTGAGTCCCCACTATGTGCAGGTAGTGATCTCGGTGCTGGGGACAGAACAGTAAACAAAACCATCTGAAAGCCCTGCCCACACTAAGTGTTTGTTCTAGGGGCGTGGTACAAAGGCAAGGAAACCCTGTGCGCACTCTAAGGTCCAGAGGGAAGAACCGAGGCCACATCTAGCTGGGGCATCTAGGAGAGGAGCAACTTTTTTTTATACACTTCTCTCTGTTCAGGCCAGGGGACCCCAGCAGGCTGCTCATCCCACCCCCACTAGGACACCCCACCGACAGCTGGGTCCCTGAGTCTGGAGCTCTCCCAGGAGGAATGAAGAGCATAGGCCTGGCTTCTTCATGATGGGAATGGGCTGGCTGCTGGGGCTAGAGCAGCAGGGCCCAGTGCCTACCCAGGTCCCAAAAGGGACCCTGCAGTCATGACCGTGGCATGAAGTAGGGACCTGGGCCCAGTAGGATGACAGCTGCTAGGAAGGAAACACTCCCAGCTATGTCAACATGGTGATGGCAAGACAGGTTGGAGCCCAGAAAAATAGATGTCTGATAGATTAGGATAGGGTACCTGCTCGGCAATGGAAGGCAGGGATGACAAATGCATGGCACCTGCGCTGTCCCTCTCCCATCCAAAGTCCACAGTAGGCATTCCTAATCAATCATGGCACGCTCTGCCACTAGCCCCAATTTCGCAGCATTCTACGCAGCAACTCCCAATTGATCCCCATGTGGTGTGAGTGGAATCCTCCCAGGGCCCATAAAATAACATCTGGCTTCTGCCACCCCTGCTGCCGAGGCAAGCTGGTTGAGAAGGAACAGCTCCCTGGATGAGACTGGATGGAGAGAGTAGTTTCCAGGTACACGGACCAGGCTGCAGTGTCCAAGATTTAGGCACAGTCAGGAGGACTAGGCAGAGGGTGGAAGCGAACCAGGTGGGGGAGGATTTTGCACAGATGGTCTGTGAGAACATAACAACTGATCCCAGGGCAAAGGCCTTCTGTCTGTCTGTCTGCCCTCTGCCCCAGTTTTATGCAGGTTGGCTAATGTGAGCAGCTGGTGTCTGGCCAGGTTTGTGCTGCCACCAGGGAGAAGGGTTGGATTCTACAGGTATTGGCACTGGCGGGGCCCCAGGCAGAAGGCAGGGCCCCCCAGGGGATGCCGCCATTACTAAGGTCTGCTCAGCCTGCAGGGCTGACCCTGGCAAGAACAGAAGCCCCAGGCCAGGAGGAGGGGTCCTTTTCTGGGGTGTCAGTGTCTCGTGAGATGCCCAGCACAGAGTAGGCCCTCAAATGTTAGACTAAACAAATGAATGAAACCTCTAAGGCACAGATTGGCATGGACTGGGTGTTCTTCAGACTTGACCTTGATGGGAGAGAGCAGAGTTTCCCAAACTGGTATCCCGAGGAACTCTGCTCCTAGAGCCGTGTCACTAGAAAGGGAAAATAAGTTTGGGAAACACTGAGTATGTAAAGTAAAACAGGTCTCTTTACTTTGGAGCCTAAGGTATGATAAGATGTACTGTGAATATTCCAGATGAAGACACAGCACACAGCATGCCCTGAGCTCATTCGCATATGGAACCCTTTGTCTGAAGGATTTCTATCAATGCCTCGTGGAACAATTTTGGAAAATGCTCTCCAAGGCTTCCCATGTTGCCCATTTGCCCATGACTGCTCTGCAATGCAAGCACTCAGCTGCCCGTCTCTCCAGCACCACCTGCACCTTCCTGCCTCCATGCTTTTTTCTGTGCTGCGCTCGGCCCTGAAATGGCCTTCTCTGTCCTCCTCCTTTTCCTATTCTTCCCATCCTAAGTCCCATCCACTCCACAAAGTCTTCCACAGGTGCCCTAGTTGGACTTCCTCACTTGCTGCCTTGAGTCTCCTTCAATAGACTGTGGCCGATGATATGTTATTTCTTGGGGTCCCCCACAGCACGGGCTGGGTCGGCTCTCCCTGCCCAGTTCATCAGGCATAAAGACACCCATGCCCCCAATTAAGGAAAAACATTCCTTCGCTTCTGGAACTTCACTTGCCTTTCTCGGCCTCTTAATATGCAGGGAGCATGGACAAGAGGACCAGAACCAGCTGATCTATTTACATGTTCTCTTCCCCTGAAGTGAAACCTGGGGCATTTTCTTATTTAATTATTAACGTCCTAAATCAGATGGTGCCCGATACGTTAACCTCTGTCACTCCGAATGGAGTTGGCCTAATAACCGCTACGGGAGGATTGATTTTCCCTCAGTCATCTCACAAGCGTATGTCTTTGGGATCTGTTATCCTGTGAAGTCCTATTAAAGTTAACGGGGATGAGTTGCCCCCATGTGGTGACGGCGCCTTCCTCGGCCTCAGTGCAGCGTCTGAGCCCAGTGGAAGGGCTTTGTCTGAAATTACTTCCTGAAAGGGCCGCCTGGGACTCAGCCCCACGTCAGAAAGATGAAAAGCAACGCCCCAGAAGCTGTCAGTGAAAGGTGGGCGGTGATGAGCCCTGGACCGCGCGGCCCAGGCTGTAAGCTGAGTGGGACGTGGTTGGCGTATGGTAGATGCTCAGTCAGTGTCGACACAATTGCCAAACCCTGTGGGCGGTGACAGGGCCTGGGGACCGGAGCTGGACCTCGAATGCATGCGATTTGGGTCTGCAGAGCAGAGGAAGAAGGGTGGTCTGGGAAGGAGGAATTTCAGGTAGTGTGGGCACATCTGGGAGGTAAGAATGAGCGGGTGAGAAGACCCACCTGTCCCAGGGGAGGGCTGATACAGTTGCACCTTTTAGAACAGGCTGGGTTCACAGAAAACATCTGAGGGCTGAGTGGATCCAAGAGGAGTCGTCTCTTCTTCCACCCTCTGTCCCCAACCACCTTGTCACCACCACTGCCAAGGACACGGCCTGCCTCGGGTGGAGAACTCCCCGAACGTGGGTGGCTGGGCCGCTCCAGGCTAGGGGTGTGAATCCGGGGGAGGCCACCTGCTCTATAGACTTTAATGCATGCTCAGGGAGTGAGGGACGTGTGGAACCAGGGCCTCGGACCATCAGTCTGGATCCCTGGCCTTCTCCCGTGTGCCCACCCAAACATCCATCACCCCCTTTGTGCCCTTGTTTCCAAATATTTCACTGTCAGGTGGAGTCAGGTAAATGGTCCTGTCCAGACCTGACTCAGAAAAAAAGAGGTTTTCATGAAGATTTTAAAAGATGTCCCCCAGGATGGCAATATTCTAAGTTGCCTCCCTCTCCTCACCTTTCCCACCACCATGGATTGAAAAGGGGCAGAGGAACAATTTTGGCTCTTCTCTTGTCCAGTGGCCTCATTGTTTGGTATTCTAAGCCTAATAAGTTTGAAGGTGCTATGAGGGGTCTTCTCGGGAGAATCCTGGAGAATACAGGAGCAGTGAAAGCAGGGAGTTGGGGCCAAGAGAGAACCAGGGCAAGGCCCTCACTGCAGTTGGCAGGAGACTCCGTGACTTCCCAGGCACTGGGTCCATGCGCCTGTTTCTCTATGCCATACCTCATCAGCCCAGTCCCCACCTGGAAGCAGATGCCTCTTCTACTTTTGAATCTCCCCCCAGATCTCCTGAGCAAGCTCCTTTTTCCCCTCTCTGGAGAGAATGGGTTTGCAGTGATGGCTGAGCAACTCCGCAGCCCTGGTATACGGATCTATCTGTGCAGGGCCGGCTGCTGAGGTGCTGATTAGGTCTCTGGGGACTGGGGAGGGGGCAGTGGGCTGGGTGATGTACGAGCTGCTGTGGTTTGCTTATGCCTGGACTCTGCCAATTGAGCAGAAACACTAGAATCTCTCTTCTCTTTCCTAACTGATTTTCAGAATGCATTTAGCCGGATTATTTCCAGATCACAAATAGCGAGTAAAACCTTATTAGTCATTAATTTGGACCCCCACAGTTATACAGAATTTGTGACAATTTGTTTATCTTTGGAGGAGCTGCTAGGAAAGAGTTTAACAAGGAAATTATTGGGGGTGGGGACCTTTCACGAAGAAAGGAGCTCAATTTAACTTCCCTCTGGGTACAAATGGGGGTGTGTGCAAATACATGCCACTCTTCTCTGTTCCCCCAAGGTAGGTGAGTGCTTCCTCACCTGTAAACTCAGGGCCAGTGGACTAGATCCCCAGCTATTTCAAGCCTGGGGATCTCTTTGCAGTGTCAAAATATTTTATATACCACCCCATCCCCAGTTATTAGAAGTTGCATTTTTAGTATTGCAGACGGAGAAGAAAAGCTACTCTGAATTCAGTAAAGCTTTTAAATAAACCCTGATAGCATCTACGTACACATGAAAAATAGGACTATCTTTCTGAGCCAGTGCTCATTCCAACGATGATGCTCAGGATACATATGAATTCCAGCCCCACCCCCGGAGGTGGTTCTGGGGCTCCTTAGGCCCCCCAAGGCTGGCGGCCCACCAGGTCAGAACCCTTGGACTGGAAGTCCTCTAAGGCTGTAGGACCATGGGGTCCTGGAGTGCCAAGACAGGGAGGAGGCTCCGGGGTCATTTGGGCCCCTCTGCCCGTCTGTGGGGAGTCCTTGGCCCTTTGTTTCTGCTCCTCAGTTTAGAGGACTGAGGGCGTTGGCGGTCATGGAGGTGCTTGACACCTCCTGCCTTACCAGGGGGTCTCAGCTTTCCATCCAGTGGTGGGAATGCCGGGCAGTGACTTGCCTCACTCTCAGTGTAAGTGAGCAACATCAGATAGGAGACGAGAGAGGGAAGGTCCAGCCTCCTCTGGGACTTGCTTGGCCAGAGCAGCCCAGAAGGCTTTTCTCACACCAGACCCCATGCTCCTCTTTCTCAGAGGCAGTGGGAAGAGTGTGCCACTGGCAGCGGGTGGGCAGAGCATGTCAAAGATGAGGGAGAGGAGACAGGGGCAGGACGCTGTCTTCTAAGCCGCCCAGATCAGGATTCTTGGGGCCAAAGATGGGCCCAGGGGCCTGAGGACACCCTGAAGTCACTGCCAGTTTTGAGCCTTTGGGCATTTTTTTTTTTTTTTCTGGAGAGAAAGTCTATAACTTTCATCAGATTCTCAAAGCAGTCCATAAGCCAAAAAAACTTTAAGATCCCCTGGCCTAGAATTTCCACTTTTCCCTGACTCAGGCTTCCCACTCTTCTTCCGGTTACTCAGAACGGGTGAACTGTCGCCGCGCTCGTCAAAGCTCACAAGTGTGAAATATCAGCTGCTCACTGCGCCGCGGCAATGGGAACCTCGGTCTGCCTAGCGAGTCTGCTCTGCCACGCTCTATGAGGAATCTCAGCTCCCAACAGATGCCCGGGAAAGCAGTCTGATGAATGACGCCGCCTCCTCTGTTCTCCCACCCAGGGCCCAGGATGGCGCTCCTCATGGCAGTGCTCATCTTCTCCTTCCTGCCAGCTGCCGTCACCCTGAACCCCGAGGACCCCAACGTGTGCAGTCACTGGGAGAGGTAAGACGCGGGTCTCGGTCGGCCAGGCGCTCCCTGTGGCCCTCGCCTGGGCTTGGCGCTGTTGGGACGTGCCTGTCCACACGGGGCCTGCAGTCCAGCTGGGGAGGCAGCACACATGCTGAAAGGCAGGTCCGAGTCGTGCAGGTTCAGTCTGAGACTCTGCTCTGGAAGGTCAGGGTGAAGGGGGTCAGGTGGGAGGCCTGGGAGTTGGCCATGTGCCGCCAGGCCCCTCCCTGTGTTTGCATTTCCAGCCATTTTGCAGACAAGAAAACAGAGGCCCAGAGGGGTTCAGTGGCTTGTCCACAGCCAAAGCAAACCAGGTGGGTGCAGTGAGTCCACCAGTGGGTGGACTCCGGTCCTCGACGTCTTGGGCTGGGATGCTGGGATGGCTTTCCTCCCAGAACTGGGAACTGCTCCGCAGCTTGGATGTGTGGGGCCGCCAGCAGCCTGTCCTGAGGAGGACAGCTGAGCAGCCCTGCTGCTTCCAATCTGATGGGAGTGGGGGGCTACCCCGGGACGTGCAGCAGAGGGGCCACAGCGGAAGAGCCCACCGCCTTCTGGCTGCGGCACTAGGTCCTGGGGAATGGGCCAGGTTCCGCAGACAGCCTGACTTTGAAGCCCAAGGTTAAAGTATTGATTTGGGTGAGCAGGGAGACAGTGACCAGAGACCCAATCAGGAAAAACCGAATTAAACCCTGGAATTGATTGGCCATGCTGACCAAGACGACTCTGCCACTTAGATGTTAATAAATCAAATGAATAAAATTAAGATGAAAGCCTGACGGGAGAAGCAGATGGCAGAGGAGGAGAGGAGAGTTAGGCTGCCTGTGCTTCATGCCCAGCGTACCTTGCGAGGGTGAATGTCCAGCCCCGTGGCAGGGAAAGCCACCTCCTCCGAGCAGGACAGGGCCCGGGGCTAGCCTGGATACTTGGGGGTGGGGAGGGACTGGCTGGGGAGGCAGAGGGACAGTGTCAGCACTGGCCTCATGTCCAGTCTGGATTTTTCCACCTGCTAGCTGTCTGTCCTTGGGGAACTCTCTTAGCCAGTTTGAGCCTACTTTCTTTACCTCTCTAAACTGGGGAGAATAATTACCCTTGCTCTCAGGCTTGTTGGAGGACCAACGGCAACAATTTCATGAAAGTGCTTTGAGGACCATAAAGCTCAATTATTGTCTTCTGTTGTTGACAACTCCGGTTTTGCAGGAGCTGGCGCTCCCAGACTTAATGCACAACAGACTCACCGGAGGGTGCTTAAGAGCACTGGAGTCTATCCCCAGAGGCTGCTTCAATAGTCTGGGCTGGAGCCCAGGAACCTGCATTTTCATAAGCTTTCCATGTGCTTCTCAGGTTACTCAGGCCCCTTTCCCCTCCTGGTTTCATTTCCCAGCGGGTCAGAGGATTGTTGGTCTCATTGGTTAGTGGACCCCAGCCTCAGCACACCCCGCTCCTCTGCCTGCCACAGTTGCTCCCTGCTGTGGTCTGTGCCTTATCCCAGGCCCGAAATGCCTTCCTCCCATCTGCTTACTGCTGCCCTCCTTGGTGCCTCCACCACCCTGACTTCCCTCTTCTCTGAATCCCATTTGCACAGGTGGATCAGTTCAAACTCAAACTAAACTCTCGAATTTTCTTAACCTGCCCAACATGAATAAATGAGGAAATATCCTGAGCCATGCCCAAACTGAGCTGGCATTTCAGGCTGATTAGGCTATTCAAGGTCACAGGAGTGAGGGGAGGACAGGGAGGGAACCTAACAGCTCAGATGAGGTCTGGGGACCCTAAGGGCTTCTCCAGCCCCCAGAGAGGAAGCCCTGGAGGTAGTGCCTTGTGATACCAGGGCACCTTCTTTTTCCAGCTTGCCAAGAGCAGCCTCTCTGACCGAGCTCCTTTGCGTGCTACACGCGGATGGATCCAGTCTGTGTGGCGTTACAGAAAAACACCCCGGGCTCCGGAGACCTCTTAGGGAGAATTTCCCAGCTGGATTAGTGCTTCTGGCAGGCTCCTTGTTAATTATGCCCCTCCACCATAAAACCCAGTGTAAAGACCTCCCCTGGCTAGTAAAGCCCAGCTCTACAAAATTAATCTGGCCCCTCATTAGTATGTTGGCAAATGAGCAATGTTAAACCACCCAGCCATGAAACCGGGGGCTCGTACTTTAGGTCAGAGACTTGGAGCTAGTACAAGGACTGGTTGCCAGACTTGCTCAGCCCAGGGCACCCCTGCCAGGAGCATCCCATGTGATGACCCTCCAGCTCCCTCTCTCGGGCTGTGCCTTTCCTCTGAGCACCCACTCTCCCCATCAGTTTGGGAAGGGGAGCCTGAGCCCCTGAGTGCTTTCCAAGGGCGGGGAGTCTGTTCTGTATGCAGGTCTTGCTCCCTCCCCATGGTTGGGGAGGAAACAGCCCTCAGAGCCTGGCTTGACCATGATGTAATAATGATGGCTGACATCTATTAAGCACTTACTGTGTACCCAGCATTGTGTTGAGCATTTTACATATATTGTGTTGCTTTATCTTCCCTCCATACCATTGTTGCCCTCCTTTAATCCTCACAATAACTACATGAAGTTCCTGGCAATATTTACCACAGATTTACAGGTAAGGAAACAGGCTTACAGGAATTAGAAAGCATGTCCAAGGATATGCTGCTAACAAGTGGCAAGGTTCAAACTTGACCCCACATGTTTGGGCTCCAGATGTGTAGATGTGTAGACGTGTCAGGGCACAGGGTCGTGGAGTTTCTGAGCTGGAAAGGGCCTTTGGAAAGCAAGGGGTGGGTGTCGAGCTGCCTCAGTCTCCCCAAGCCTGGAGATAAAACAGGGGTTTGGGCCATTTGCATAGATGTGTGCCAGCTGTGGGTGCTTTCTGAGGGTCCCCCCAATAGCCCTCCTTACGTCCTCAGTGCCTCCAAGACCCTGGGCATTGCTGGCTGCTCCTGGCCTCCTCCTTCTAGATTCTAGACCTTTGACCTTTCAGGCACAGAGGGGCTGCTGGGGACCCAGCTGGGTTGCTGGCCTGCTCAGGCCCCAGCAAGTAGATCAACAGAGTTTCCTCAGGCGAAACAGACGGGCTTTTATAGCCTGGACCCAGCCATCTGGCCCAGGCCAGTGAGCCTTCTGGGGAAAACACTGAATAAATCAACCTTCATAAAAATTAATTTCAGAAATCTCAGCTGAGGTCTTCTCTCCAGCCTGCACAGGAAGTATGCATCCTCGCTTTAGCATCCTGGCTCCCGATGCTGTTTCGTAAAACCCCTGCCGGGGGCAGGCATGTCGAAAGCTTTATTTTGGTTAAGCTGAGATCTGCTACCCTGTGGCTTCTGCCTGCTGGTCCAGGCTTGCAGCTACCAGGCAGGATAACAAGATAGTTATTTCAGGAGGTCTGGGGCCATGTCCTCCATGTACCCCCAAATGTTACCAGAGGCAGAACAGAGCAGAAGGTAATGGGGTGATCTTGAGGAACTCACTTATCCTCTCTGATTGATGCTCGGTTTCCTCATCTGAAAATGAGGATAATGATTTTACCTACCTTATAAGATTGCATGAGGATTAAAAGGGATGGGATTTGTAAAACACTTAACACAGGGCACTCAATCAATATTAGCAGATGCTATGTGACCTGGGCAAGCCACCTCTTTCTGAGCCTTAGTTTCTTTATAAAACGGGACCCCCTAATTCATAGAGTTGCTGCAAGCATCAACTTCTATGCATGTGCTCTGAGAACCATAAAGATCTGAAAAACCCCAAAGTATTTTTAAACTTGTCTCTGCATTCCAGAGCCACATAGAATAGACCTAAGCCCTGCTTTATTTGTTCTCCATGAAATGAACAAATGAAACAGAATTTCAGAAAATGAGCTGGGTCAAAAGGTAGTAAGGCAGTGGCCACTGGTTGTTCTGAGGGGAGGGAGAGGGAAAAACAGGTGTAATTTGGGGGCATTTTCGGGACTTGGGAATTGTCCTGAATGACATTGCAATGACAGATACAGGCCACTGTATATCTTGTAATAACTTAGAAAAATGTGTGGGAGAGAGTGTAAACTACAATGTAAACTATAATCCATGTTTAGTGGCAATGCTCCAAAATGTGCTCATCAATTGTGGCAAATGTACCACACTAATGAAGGATGTTGTTAATGTGGGAAAATGTGAGAGGGCTAGGGAGCGGGGCATGTGGGAATCCCCTATGTTTTTTATGTAAAATTTATGTCATCTAAGTATCTTTAAAAAAAAAAAAAAAGTATATTTAAAAAACAAAACAAAACAGTAAGGAGCGTGCCCTAGAGCCGGCCTGTGGTCAGGGAGGCCTGCGTGCCTATTTGCCCCCACTCTGAGGGCAGGAGGAGGATACTAGGGGAGTTCAGAGCCCACCCTGGACCTCTGGCTGTGGGGCCTGGCCTCAGGGCTGCAGGCCCAGCTCCCCTGGGGAGGGTGAAAATCAGCCAAGCCTCCGCAGTGCTGACCACGTCCTCTGACTCCCCTCTGGTTCTCAGCTACGCCGTGACTGTCCAGGAATCGTACGCACACCCCTTCGACCAGATCTACTACACGCGATGCACAGACATCCTCAACTGGTTCAAGTGCACCAGGCACCGGTGAGTACCTCCCTCTGAAGACAGCCGTCAGGGTCGCAGCTGGCGCATACAAAGCCTACGCTCAAGTTAGAAAGAGGCCCTTGTAGCAGATGTTGTTGGTGCACTTCCCACATGCCCTTGGAACTCCCTCACTGTCAGCTCCTGCTGAGGACTTTTTTCTGGCCTCAGGAGTGTGTGGGCAGAACGGGCCAGAGTGCTGGAGAGTTCATGCCCCAGAGGCATCCTCAACCAATGCCAGATGGGGAGTTGGTGGCTAAATACCCCAGCTTCCTTGCACTTTGGGTGGAGACGACAACTCTGAGGTGTGTTCTACATCATTTCCTGGCAGTCCCCAGTGGGACAGAGCCCCTGATGCCCATAGCAGTAACCTGCTCAGTAACACACTGTGTGTTGGCTGCTTTTACTTGTCTTTCTCCCTTTCCCACTCCCCTACCAGTGTTTCCTGGGATCATCTCCAACACAAACTGCTTGTCCTTGAGTCCTTGTCTCAGGCTCTGCTTCTGGGGAAAAATCCAACTTAAGACAGCCCCCTTAGAGCTGATGCGGCCCCATCCAGGTTGAAAAGCAGAGCACAGCCTAGATTTCTGCAATTTCTCAGCCTCTTGGTCAGGCTGCCCTTGGGCAGTGCTCAACCTGCACAACTGCACTTGGTAATCCTTGGCTGTTGTCTGCAGCCCTCCTGCAAACCACTGACACTCTCATGTCACTGGGGAGAGAAGAAGAGGTAGGAAGAAAGGACACGTTTTACTGGTTGACCGTGAGGCAAATCACTTATTTTGGGGGTTCCCAATATACTCGTCAAACAGATATAATAATCCTTGCCCTACCTGTGTCACAGGGTCCAGTGAGGTCGAGGATATGAAAACACTTTGAGAAATACAGGGGAAAATGGAAAAAAGTGTGATGTATTAGACATGTGAGGTAGCATTAATATTTGAGGGGTAAGAAACCAGTAGATAAAAGGTAAATAAGGGAATGAGGGAGAGGCCACTTAGTGGGCTCATTTCTAGTTGCTGAACATCTGTGTTGATTCCAGATTTCTCTTTTGCGTCTCCTTATGAGCCCCATCCCTCTTGGGGTTTATGACAGGATCATGGTGGTCAGCATGGATGGGGGAGTTTTATCTGTGCCAAGAAACCAAAGTACTGGTTTTCTTTAAGGTTTTGCTACTAACTTGCTGTGAGACATTGAGCATAGCTATGATTGCTGCTTTAGAAATTTTTTTTTCCTGCTAATTATCTCAAGATTGGTCTTCATTGATTGCCTTTTCTCTTGAGTATAGGTGACATTTTCTGGTTTCTTCATATGTCTAGTAATTTTGGATTGTATTCTGGATATCAGTGACACATTGTAAAGACTGAATTCTTCTATGTTCTGCTAGAGAATAATGATATTTGTTGTTGTTTGTTTGTTTGTTAGTCAAGCTGAATTCAAATTCAAAACTCTGAAAGTTCAGTACTTCTAGCCTTAGCTGGGCTGCTTGGAGTCTGTCCCTAACATACATAATTCCAGGGCTAGAAGGTTGTGCAGAGATTTTACAAAGTATTTGGAAGTCATTCTCTGTGGCTCTCTCCTTTCTGGGATTTCCCTCTTTACTTTCTAGCTGCTGGGTACACCCTAGGCTTGTCCTGTGGTTCTTCAAACCAGTAAGACTGTGAGTTTTCTATCCAAATATTAGCCACCCAGAGTAGAGCCGAGTAGGGCCTGCCCTCAGGACAAGCTCACCCACTGCCGTTCCTTTCTTCTAAGTGTCCACTCTCTCCAGTATCTGCCTACTTCTCTCTCTCTCGTGCCTTCATGTAGTTGTTTTTTATATTTTCCCCAGACTTTATAGTTGTTTGCAGAAGGCTTGTTTCACTAAGAGCTGCTTAGCCATTACCGTATCCTCTTCCTCTAGCCCTTGACTGTGTTATGAGGAGGTTAGAACCAGTGCTGCCTTCCAACTCCCCCAGTTTGTTACTTTTTATCAGCATTAGTTCCTGTGGCCCTGTTGAAAGGCAGAGGCACAAATGGGGGGTCCTGTCCCTGCCCTGGGACCCACTAAGCCCTGTCCCAGGGCCTGGCCTGGCCCAAGGTGTGGCTCTGTTGAGTTCTTGGAGGATAGGACTGCTGTCCATTGCCACTGGGCCTGGGTGAGTGAGTGCCTGCTTATTAAAATAGGCTACATTCCTGGAACATGAATTATTTTGCTAAATTATCGAGTCGCCTTGCAGCTTTCCTGATGACCTGGAGTGTGCATGCTGACAGCTGCACCATCAGTCTGCTTCAGCGCAGAATGGCTTGTTCTAGCTCAGCATCCTTCTGAGAGCAGCAGCCTGAGCACCTGGCCCCTCCCTCTCCTGCTTCCCATGCCAGTGCTTGGGGCAGCACTGGGAGCAAGCAAGGATGGGAGAGCCAGAAGCAATGGGTGACATCTCTCTCCTGAGAGCCTGTCATGGTGCTGAGACCACCTCCCTTTTGGGAGGACTTGGGGGCATTTCTGTTTGGTTGAGGAGAATGGACCGGATGACCTCTGACTCAACTCTGAGCCATTCTTTATCTGAGAGGCTTACACAACTCCTGAAACCGCCGGGAGCTGCCTGCCTGTGCCAGAGAAGTATCTTCACTTTGAGGCCAGCTTACCTTCCATTATGGGCTTTTGACAAAGTAGAATGACCTTAGCTTACGACATTCCCAAATATCACAGATTTCCCTGGAGTCACCCAGTGTCATTTGTCATAAAGCAAAGGCTGTAAGGAGAGAGAGGTTGGCCCAGCTTGTGCTGCAGGGCTCCCTTCCCAGGCTGGCCTGACCCTCCATGGGAAGCGGGCTGTGGGCATCTATCCTGCTCTATACCCCCACCCCTCACCCCAAGGAGGGGTCCACAGGGCAGGCTCCCCTTGGGTGCTAATGGGGAAATGGAAAGAGCTCTGGCTTCAAGACTCAAGGACTTGGGGTTGACTCCTGATTATACCCCATGATCTTAGACAAGTTGCTCTGCTTTCTGGGCCTAAGTACCCTCCTGTAAAATGAGGGATTTGAATTAAATGGTCTCTAACAGCCTCTTCAAGTCTGCTCCACTCTGAATCTACGTGTGAGGAAGAGGCATCACCACACCTTATTTTGACTCCCTCCTAAGGACTGAGTCCTCGTGCTGTCTCTCTGGCTCCTTCACTACAGCCGTCCCCTAAGCCTGGCAAGTGACCTGGTGGGAACAGGCACAGGGCAGTAGGGTAAGCCTAGTGCCTTTGAAATTAGATTGACTGGGTTTGAATCCTGGCTTTGACACTTATTGGCTGTGTGACCTCGAGCAAGTCATTAACGTCTCGGAATCTCAGTTTCTCATCCATAAAACAAAGTGGGGTGTGGGAAAGGCATGCGTTAAATGAAATAAAATAAGAATAAAGACTCTGAAAAAGAACTAAGGCAGAAAAAATAAAGGGGCAATCATAACTGTCCTTGCATTGGGGGTGTTGTCTTGCCTATAAATCTCCCGGACACACGTGACGTCTCAGCACTTGGGCCGGCATGAGAACTAGGACCCAGGTCTCTGACTGCTGGCCCTCTGTGCCTCCGTTTCTTCCTCTGTGGAGCGAGGGGTTGGCTCAGGGTCCTCCCAGGGATGTTATTTTTATTTTTGGTGTGTGGGGAGATTAATCCACTCTTTGGGACTGAGTCAGACACAGAGGGTCCATTTGCTGCCTCTGCTTTGTTTCTTCAAGGGGACCCATCTCCAGGCACCTGTGAGCAGTGTGGCTTGTTAGGGGGTGGGAGTGGGCACAGGAACTCTCTCAGGGCCCAGCTCCTGTCCCAGGCCACCCCATGGTTTCCTCCAGCCCAGAATCCAGAGGTTTTAGGGAACCAAGGAGAAGCCCGTGCTTACCCTCCCTTCTGGTCTCAACCCGGAAGCTGAGGCGGGAGTGGGATGGAGGTGTTTCTAAATATCACTTTGAAGTGACTGGGGAGAAGCCAGCCGGTCTAGGAAGCGCTGTGTTGGTAATACATTCTGCCTCACAATGGCCGAGATCCTACCATTGATTTTTCTTTATTGTGTTTCTTCATATTTGAAGCTGCCATGCATTTTAAAGTAATTATTGAATGGCATCCTTGATATAGCTCAACACAAATATCATTCCAACGGGAGTGATTGATTTTCAATACTTTCAAATGGCTTTCTCCCTTGTGCCGCAGGATCAGTTATAAGACGGCGTATCGGCGCGGCCTCCGGACCATGTACCGGCGGAGGTCCCAGTGCTGCCCTGGCTACTATGAGAATGGAGACTTCTGCATACGTACGTAGGGGCTGCTGCTGGTCTGGCCTCAGCGGGAAGGGGGAGGAGAGAGGGGAGGGTGTTTTTCCAGGACCTCTGGGCAGCAGGCCTCAGCTGCCCCAAGGGCGCCAGTCCTCGTAGGGGATAATGGGTCTGGTGTGCACACGTTAGCACGAGTTTGTCCATCAGATCAACCTCCTTTCAGTGTGGATGGAAGCAGATCAGTTGTAGGCTTTGATGGGGGAGAGGGGAGAAGTAGATGCTTTTGAAGTGGGCGCTGTGAGGAGCAAAAGGGAAGAAGCACTGAGTGCCTGGCACAGGCTTGAGGCTGTAGGAGATGCTCAAGAAGGATTTGTTGGATAGAGGGAGGGAAGGGAGGATAAATGGGTAAAGAATGGATGGATGGATGGATGGATGGATGGGAGGGTGGGAGAAAGGAAGGAAAAGGGAAGACTGGATCAATGGACGAAAAGATGCAGTGCCCAGGAGGATGGCAAGAGTAAGAGATCATGAGAGACCAGTTCCAGGAGATGGAGGGAGTCCCAGAAATGATTGGAGGACATTGAAGAGAAGGTTCATGAAAGACAAATGTTGTGTCTTCCTCTGTTTGTCTGAGGCAGCTCAGAAAACTGAAGTCTTAGTGGCCCCCAGAGAGACATGGACTCAGTTGGTGACAGCAGCAGGCCCTCTGGGTGGGGTTGTGTAGTGGGAGACACCTAGGAGCAGGAGCCTGCAGATCTGGGTTCTGGTCCCAGCTTCTCAGTCCCGTGGCTTTGGGCAAGTCACTTAACCTCTCTGGGAGAATAATTGTAGGGTCAGAATCTAAGGGACATGTTCCCCACTCACCTCAAACCAGTGCAAAGGCCAGTATGGGGCTTTCCTGAGGCATTCAAAGGTTCCTGTGACTGCAAGAGAGTGGCTAAGATGCTGGGAGCACCCTGTTTAATGACTGAGAGGAGCTTTTGCCTCTTCATTTGGAGGACGATTTTCCTTATTAACATTCTCCTTGCCGTTTGGGTGGGTTGAACTGTTAGCACTAGAGAGAATTTGGGTAGAGTGGGCGTGTTGATGTTGGGGACAAAATGACAATTTTCCCCTACTGTTGTTACTTCTCCCCTAATACTAGAGAAACTCGATTCTAATTGCATTTCAGGAATAAATGAAAAATGCTCCTGCAAATGGGTTCAATAGTAATGGTTTTGCAGCAAAAATATAAAGAAAGTCACCCAGTAGCAACCCAAAAGGCTGTTTCTCAGGAGCAGGGCAGAGACTGGGCTGAGGCAAGGCCTTGGCTGGCACCTCCCGTGGAGTGGGTGACTCCGGGGACCCAGGTGTAGGAGCGAGGTCAGGGCCAGGGCCTTACTGCTGCCCAGAGTGGAGTGGGTCAGGCCGGGGACTCATAAAGCCTGAGCAGGAGGGGTGCGAGCAGCTCTTCTGAGCTCAGGGCACAGCAACGGACTCGGGGAAATCATAAAGGGAATTTGGACGACAGCACGGGGCTCCAGAAACGGATGAGCACATTCCCTTTCTAATTTTCATTAGTGGACATTGGTGAAGCTCTTAGCAAATGAAGAGCCGGGCAGATGCACTAAGTGTCCTGATTGCACAGCACAGCTCAGTCCTGCTGACAGCGAAGGGCTGTGTATAACCTTCCAGCCTACTCCTTACATAACCGCCAGGCGCTACCTGCCAGTCCCCGGGGAAGCCGAGGTACGAAAGCCACTTTCAGACGAGATAGGACCGGAGAGTTTGAGCAGTAAGGGAGGCATTGGGGCATCCTGGGTGCCGGTAGGGATGACCCAGAGGGCAGGCATCATGCAGGCCTGGGTTTGAATCTAAACTCAGCCCCTCCCAGCTTCTTGCTCTTCATCTTCATCATCATCGGCTTCAGAGCACACACTGCTGTACATACATTGATGCAGCCACTCCTCATAGCAGCCCTATGAGGCAGGTACCATTATTTCCCCATTTTATAGATGGTGAAACTGAGTCACAGGAGATTTTTGTTTGTTTGTTTGTTTAAGTAACTTGACCAAGATCACACAGCTAGCAAGTGACAGAACTTGGATTTGAACCCTGGCCATCTGGCTCCAGAGTCTGTGCTCTTTTTCACTTGGACAGGCTTCTCTCCTCATGATCCAGGGCAAGACTCCACCTCTGGGAACCTCAGCTTCCACTTATGCAAAATGGGGATAACGATACCTACATTACCAGGCACAGGCTAGGACCTTAATAAGGGTCAGTTCTTTTTCCAGGTCATAGGTTCTTAACATGTGTTTCAGGCTTGGCTTTTATTTTAATTTCTCAAAGAGTCTACTTTGGCTTCCACTCCTGACCTTATTCTTCACCTATAAACTCCCCCATTTTTCTCACATTTAAGGATTTACCTTTCTGTCATTTGAACTCAGCTGTGTATTTTTAATATTTTTAATTGTATTTTCTGGGCATTTTTGTAGCAGGAGGAGGCTGCATTTGCTCTTTCTGCCGTGTCCCTGAAACTGCCCATGTTGTATAGTGAGTGGTGGAGAGGGGAGCTTTATAACCAAACCCTGGGACCTCTAATTCAGGGCTTTCTTGGAGTGATTGCTAACTTCCAACAATGACAATAATAACAATAGTGTCACATCTGTGTTTCACCCAGCACTTTCACGGGTGGTGTGTCATCTGCTCTTCACAGACTAGAGACGTGAATGTCATTCTTACTGTCATTCCACAGGAGGGGAAACTGGAGCTTGGCGAGGCCAGGTGACTTGTCCACATTGATAAGTGGCAGATTAGGAATTCAGATCGATGTGGCCTCAAATCCTGTACATTTCCCTTCTGCCTTGGCAGGAGGGACCTGCGTCCAAAAGAGAGAAGTGGGGTCAGCCGAGAGGGGAGGTGAGGAGCTTTGTAGGAGTCTGAGGTCCAACTGGTCTGGTTTCAAAATGTTGCTAAGCTGGGTCCTGCTGGGTGCCAGGGTCAAGGCAGCAGGTGAGCATGGGAGCAGCGGGACGTGTGTGTGCGTGTGCATACGCATGTGCAAATCTCAGGAGAGCTGTGGGAACTGTCTGAAACTCGGTCTCTCCAGAGAGCTACTAGGGAGAACAGTTCCCTGCTGGCCCACTAGGAGACTCTCCAGGGAACTCTGCCTGCTGCCGTCACCAGAAACAGTGCTGATGCCACTGCCTTGGGTCAGCAATACCTAGATACTGAGCTTTGAGGCCTTGAAGAACATCTATCCATCCTTCTGTCCGTTTGTCCATCCACCTACCTACCCACCCACCCATCCATCCATCCATCCATCCACCCATCCGTCTAAATTCTTATAGATACCTATGCCTAGCCAGGCACTGCTGAGTCCTGGGAATAGAGAGATGAATGAGAAGCACATGGTCTAGTGGGAGAGTTGGTTTTATATAGAAAGAGATAGATTTTATTCCAAAATAATAAGTGCAGACTTGCAGTCAAAAGAAGCAGACAGGGGAACAGAGGGGGTCACCAGGCTGGGGGTGGTGAAGGAATGGCTGCCTGACTCTCCAGACAGGTCCCCACTGAGTAGCAAAAGTTGGTGCAGCTGCTACGACCCAGTGCCCGTGGTGTGTGCTTAGAACACTGATTTAGGATGCCCGGAAGGCTGAGCTCTGGTGAGGATTTACACTGACCAAATTCGTAAGATACTGATACTTAAACTCGATGCCAATTAATTCACTTGCAATGATAAACATAACTATCAAAAATACACTTTGTTCACTTGTTCGTGCTTTTCAGATCCTCAAGAAATAATGGCTGAATGAGTGAATTCATGGTCTAGGCATCTGCAATGCCCAGTGGGCCTCTCTGGACTCCCACTCCTGTTGGCCCCTGTTTTTTATTCCTCCTAGCCCATCTTAGAGCACCATCTGTTTGGGAGCCCCCTAATTGGTTCCATGTGCTCTTTGTCCACCATCATGTCCCTCCTGTAGCTCCCACAACTCCTCCCCCCCTGCCCCTGGCTGTGATGCCGCCTCACCTGTCCATCTATTCCACTCAAAAGTGAGTTCCCAAAGCAGAGGGATCATGTCTTCTACCTGGTTTGTCCCAGGGCCAAGCACAGTGCCTGGCACTTGTGTTGAATAATTATTGAATGAATGAATCAGTGAGTGAGTGAGTGTATGAAAGAGCTGCATATCTCAAATACTGAGAGACCCCGTAAGGACAAGCAACCACCTCTCTTTGGGGGTCGAAGGGCAGGGGGCCAAGGAAAACTTCTTGGTGGGGATGAGTTTTTAGTCGAGTCTGAAAGACGAGGAAGAACTAGGAGATATGCAATGGTAAACAGTATGCATTCCGGAGCCTGGCCGGCCTGAGAGCGAGTCCCAGCTACTTCTCCAGCTGTGGGATCCTGAACACCTTATTTCCTCTCTCTTCACCTCAGTTTTCTCAGCTGTAAAATGGGCATCTCCCTCTTTGGGCTGTCATCAGGATTAAATGAGACAAAGCATTTAGTACAGGGCCTGGCACGTGGTAAGAGCTCAGTAAACGTTAGCTCTTGCCTTTTGTATTATTTTTGTGAGGGAGGGTCTGCTCAGGCAGAGGCGGCCATGTGAGCAAAGATGAGAGGTGGGGAGGAGCAGGACGGGGTGAGGACGCTGCGCAGGTCGCTGTGGCTGGAGTGCAGGGAGAGCGAGAGAGACAGCGGTGGGAGAAGGGGCTGGGGCTGCGTGCAGGCCCTGAGCGCCAGACAGTCTCGTGAGGTCATTGAAGGGTTTAAGCAGAGAGTGACAAGTTCACGGGGGCATGAGGGAGGAGCGCCAGAGGGGCGGGAGATAAGTGGACGGCCTCACTCAGGCACCGTGGTGAGGGGGACACCAGAGGTCCAGTGCCGGGCCGGCAGGGTTCTGCTGGCCGAGCTCTAAACGTCCCTGCCAGTCCTTTTCCCCTTCTACAGCAAGTGCCGGCAGGGTCCCTCCCGTGTGCTGACGCAGCCGTGGGAGGACCAAGGCGCCGCTTCTTAGTTACCAGCTGTAGCTGTAATTAAACCTCTGCTATCTGGGCAGCCTCCGAGGGGAAGCCTTTATTAGCGTCAGAAGCAGTCTAGGCATTATGTAAGTCCCCATTGCTGGGGGTCCTGAGCCAGGGAAAGCCTGGGAAGTGGCTAAACCAAGCCCCGCATCCTCTCTGGAAACTTCCCAAAGGCCCCTGCCTTCCATCTTCTGAAATCCTTCGGTATCTGAGGGATACCTCCTCCGACGCCTGGTCCAGCTGGGGTTTGCGGCTCGCCTGACCTTCTCACCGTGCCGCGGCCCTCCTGGCCCGGCCCAGTGGACTCTGACCCACTCCTCCCACTCTCTCCCTCTCCCACGCTGCCTCTTTCTGCACCCAGGGGGCCTTTGCACTTCCTGCTCCCCCCACTCCCCATATCCACGCGGCTCAGTCCCTAATTTCACCCGGTGTCTTCTCAAATGTCATCTTCTCAGCGAGGCTTTCCTGACCACACTGTCTGAAATAGCACCCCCTCCCCCGACATCTTTCTCTACCTCCTTATTCTGTTGTGGCGTTTTTGTTTTGTTTTGTCTTTAGCACTTATCACTGCCTGACATAGAATATATATTTATTTTCTGTCTCTCCAACTAGAATATATGCTTAATAGGGACAAGGGACTTTGATTTGTTTCTCAACTGACTTCTCTACCCTTAGAACAGTGCCCGGCATAGAGTAAGTGTTCAATAAATGTGGCATGAATGAGTGAATTGTAAGCTTGTTGAAGGCAGGGCACCCTTTCAAAAATAGATCCTTGTCTAATCTCCAGTGGTTTACAATGTGCCAGGCACATTGCAGGGACACAGGACGTACTGACTGATCTCAGGTTGCCAACGGCTCCAGTTCTGCCTCGCCCCCTCCCATCCTCTCTAACATTTCCCTCCTCCCATCCCTCCGCTGGCTGCAGCCCTGACTTCAGATGCTGCTCCCCAGGCTTGGCCTCCCTCTACTCTGAGACTTGTCATTCTGTATCTTCTTCCTCAGGGTCCCGGTGCCTGTTTGTGAGACTTCTGTGTCCCACCCGGGTGCCTGAATCCTCTACATTCTGTCACTTTCTGGGGCTTCGTCCAGGCCACCCCTGCCCCTAGAACCCCTGTTTGTGCCTAGTACTCAGTGCAAGCCATACATTTTCTGGGAGCCTCCTGCCCCGATACCTCCCTCTCCAGGCTGGGTTACAGACCCTTCCCTGTCCCGACTTCATCTCCCTTTGCCCCTGGTTACGGTGGTGGGTTTTTAAAATTGTCTCCTCGTTGGCCAGTGAGCTCCTTGAGGACTGAGGCTGTGGTCCCCCTCCATTTTCCCAGCACCCAGCACAGGACCTGACAAGGAGCCTGTGCTTTGTGCAGGCTTGTTGACTAGAAGGGCATGTGGGCTGGCCTTCCCCAGGGATCCTCAGAGGACCCCCCAAAACATGGTATTTGGGCAGGGTCCTGAGGTCCCAGAGTGGAAGGTGGCCTGCTGCTGACGGGACCCTCACTATCCAGGCCACCCCCCAGAGTTCTGGTGTCTCACCTGTGGCTGCATATGTGTGAAGAGTCTGGGACCCTGCTCTGGGGCTCTGTGGCGTCTGATCCCACTGTCCCAGCACCCAGGACGTGGGAAGGCAGCAATGAGAGGGAGATTGGTGGAAGGAGGCAAACCCCGGATGAAATGCTGCCCAGTTTGCCAGCCTCGTTTTCTCTCCTGGCTCCTGGCTGTTGCAGTAGAGAGGTTTCAAAATGTGGCCAGTAATGGGGTTCTGTGAAGAATGGACATGTCAGGCCCCAGATCTCCTCTAATGCTTGCCCTTTGACTAAGGGATAGCTTCAATGAGGGGGAAAAGGACAGCTCAGAGCCTCTCTCTGCCTCCCGATGGCCTCTCCAGAACTCCTTTCTTTGAAGAGCCTCCATCTCCGGCTGAATTACTTCCACCGACTTCCAGCTGGGTGGGGCTTGGCTGGGGGAGAGCTGGACACCATCTCACACCTTGCTGGCCAGGTATTGGCCCAGACCTTGGGGGGGACTGAGAGCAAGGCCCCCACCTTGTTGCAAGCACATGTCCCACTGCCCCTACTTCTTCTATTCCTGGGGATAAGAATGAAGATATTTACCAGTAGGCACCTTACCAACAAGTTAGCCTGGAGAAGGGTCCTGGAGGCCTCCTATGTGCCAAGGGTTAACCCTGTAGTTGCTGGATTATGGGTAGGTGGGAGCACTGGGGGAGGGGCAGGGGTGGCAGCCGTTTACCAACCAGAACAGCAGTGTTTCAATATTTTAACGCTCAATATTTTCACCCCAGTCTAAGTCTTGGCCTGAATTGGACCCTGGGTCTCATTTGACCCTGAGATGTGAAGTGTCTGACTGTGTATACATGTGTGTGCATGTGGGATTTTGAGTCTGCACGTGTGGAGATTGCTCACAACCCACGTGAGGTTGTGCTGTACAAGGTAAAGTTTAAGAGCAGGGGCCCTGGAGCCAGACCGCTGCCTGTTTCCTGCATGAACTTGGACAGAATACCTAGCTTCTTTGTGGCTTGGTTTACTCAGCTGTAAAATGGGGTAGCAATAGTACCTTCCTCATTGGGTTATTGTGAGGCTTAAATGAGTGACTATCCATAAAGAGCTGGGAGCAAAGCTGGCACACGGAGGGCTGTGGCAGTGTCAGGCTGGATTATTACACACATCTCTCTCGTGTGTATACGGGAGTGTTGGGTTTCACTGGGAAGGGCTCCCACTCCCGCATGCTGTGTGTGCACATGCCTGTTCTGTGTGTATAAACTTGCTGTATTTGTATATTGCGTGTCTGCCCGTGAAGAGCCCCGCGTAACCCGCGTGCCCTGTGCAGACCTGCTGGCTCGTGTGCTTTGAGAGTCTGAGAGCTCATTTCTCCCTAGGTCCTCCCGAGAGTCACCTTCCCCATCATCCTTTCCCACTTGCTTTCTCCTTCCCCTTTCCAAGCAGCCCGTGGTACTGAATTGTCACCCAGGGAGCCAGCATCGCTTCTCTGCTCTGGATGGGGTGGGAAGCGGGAGCCAAATGACACCATCAATCTCATCCCCCAAGGTGGGGATCGACCTGGGTTCAAGGGCAAAACCCAGGGAGGCCTCTTTTCTCCGCCCCTGGCTGGACAAAGAGCTGCCCCTCTGGACACCTTTGGTGGGCTGCTGCTGAGCTGGATCTGAAGGAAAGGGAAGCCCCCAAGATCTGGTAGCCAGACCCCACTTAAAAGCAGACCCACCCCTTTGGGATGGCCAGGCAGAGGGACCAAGGCCTTGGACTCTGTTTATCCACAAGGTTCCATCCGCAAAACAAACTGCAGAAGCCGGATAGTAAATCAGCAGCCAGCATGATTTAGAGGACTCTGTTTGTTTGCTCAGCTAAGCTTTTGGCAAGGTAAATGCAAGAGCTGCAGAAAATCTGTTTGAAACAACCGCAGGGCTCAAATGCCCTTCAGTCAGTCCTCAGTAAAGGATTCTCAAAACTATATGGACTAGATTAGTATCTCTATTACATAAAACCATTTCAATGCCTGCCGGCTGCCTTGAGAATAAAGTCACCCGGACAAACCTTTTGTTGCTCTGCTCCGCCAGAGCATGGTAATTGAAGAGTTCCCTTTAAAAGTGTGTCAGGTGGAAAGAGCTCCTAATTTACTAAGTGGAGGGGCTTTGTTAGGGAGACTGTTGCTTTGTTCTGCCTGTCCTTTTTAATCTTGTTTTTGCACAATGGACTTACATTAAACACTACCAGACAATTTGATTCTGGGCAGGGAACAAGGGCAGGGCCCAGCCTTGCAGAAGGGAGGCCAAGCATGACTTCCTTTTCCTACTTCGATCTGCCTGCCTTTTTCTTCCTCTTTGTGTTTATCTCTTTCCTCTTTCGGGCTCCTTTTCTAGACTCTGGAGCCACCAGGCAGGCCCAGGCTCTGGGACAAGCACTGCGGGAGTGGCTGCCCTTGCTTTTTCCAAATCAGTGCATACCCTCCTCCTTTTTAATTGCCTCTCTGCATGGAAACCCCAGAGGCAAGATCCAGGTTTGGGGCTAAATTCCCTGCTCTTTGCCAGGTTTGAATCTAACTGGAGTCTTCAGCCCCAAAGCCAAATGTCATCTGGCGCCTGATGGGACGGTTTTGGTTGGAGGGGCCGCCCTGGTCCCTGGGCCCTGAGTAGCGTATGCTGCCTAAAGTCCCCCTGACGCCGTCTTCTGGCTCCCAGGAGGAGGTCACTGAACCTCAGGTGAGGGGACTTGGGTTTTGCCTCCAGGAGGGAGCCACCCCCTTGGGACTTGAGCTGCAGTGCTGCTGTCACTGTGAGTCCCGACCTGACTCTCACAGATGGAGTTCTCACCGCCGGCTCGGCCACGGTCTGGCCTCTGGGCTCTGAATTACTATGAAATAGGAGTCCCAATTCCGGTCACTGCGGGGCAGAGAGGTTTCCTGTGTTGAAGTCGACGGGCAAAGTTAGTATGAGACCCAAGACCAGTGGATTAGTTTCAAAATGGAAACGTGCAATTGCAATTCTTAATGAAATGACAGGAGGAGTGACCCAGTAGAGGCACAGCAAAGGGGAAAGAATCATGAAAACAGAGAGTCCTGGAGGTCCTTGGGAATGCATTTGGCTGGTTTCAGGGTGGTGGACATACACAGCCCTAGGATTCTCCTGACAAGTTTCATGTGGACACCAGGTTCCTAAGCTTCCCAAGGGTGGGACCACTTCTTCCTGGACTGTGCCCCCAAAGGGGCTGGCACAGGCTTTCCCAGTTTCTGCTAAAAACGTTACCATTTGATCAGGGTGGGGAGAGGAGAAGGAGGAGCCCTGGAGCCCTGCGACTCAACACAAGGTTGAGAAGCTGGTCTGGGCACATCAGCCCCACTGGGAACCCATCCTAGGTAACCACCTCCCTCCTCTGGAGGACTTTTGGTTGTTACAAAGAGAGAGAGGAAGGGAGGGACTCACAGTTTCGTGCCAGGCCTTCACATGCTATCCCGTTTTATCCTCAGGATGATTTCCCAGCTATGTGTTCTGCTCTTTACATGTGTAAAACTGAAGCTCAGGAGCTAAGTGGCTTGCCCAAGAGCCCACAGTAACAAGTGGTGGAGCTGGGTTTCAGGTGCAGGGACATGGAGAAAGTCATGTCCTAGGGGTCATTACGCTCAGGCTCTGTGTGGCAGAGCGTCTGGCTTGGCTCAGGGCCAGGAGCCCTGGGTTGCAGCCCTGTCTTGCACTCTTTGCCCAGCTGACTGGCTTAAAATGTCATTATCCTCTATGAGTTTCTCTTTTCTAATCTTTAAAATAGAAGTAGTCTTTGCAGCCCTGACCTACAAGAAAATATGCCCCTTCTGCCTTGCCCAGCTCGTAGTAGGAATTGTGATCTTCTCTTCCTCCTCCCCTCCTTCTCCTGCTCCTTCTTCATCAGAGCTGACACTTACATAGCACAAACTGTATACTAGGCCTCATTTCTGTATTATTACTCATTTAATCTTCATAAGAACTCTATGAAGTAGGTACTGTTATCATTCCCATTTTATAGATGAGGAAATGGAGGCACAGAGAGGTTACAAAATGTGCCCAAAGTCACACAGCTAAGCAGTGATAGAGATGGAAGTCAAACCCAGGCATCTGGTGCCAGATCCATGCTCACATCGGTTCCGTTATAGCCGGTGGCCTGCAGGCTCAGCTGCTCCAAAGTCATGTTCTCAAGCTTCTGTGTCTGGTATCTCTGGAGGCTGGAGGGGTGGCAGCATTTAGCGGCTAGGATATTGGCTGCGGCTGCCTTCCTGACCCCTGCTAGGTGTGGTCGATACCCAGCCCCCTCCCACCCCCACCAGGACATCTGTCCTGCCCAGTTCCCTTTCTAGCACCCATTTCCTGCTGGGCTGAAACCTTTTCTGGGGACTCTTATTTTATCCTCTCTGGGCCTCAGATTACTCAACTGTGTAATGGGGATGATAATAGAACCTTCCACTCAGGCTTGTGAAGGTTAAGAGAGTAAATTCATGTAACATGCTCAGCAGAGTGTCTGCACAGAGTAAGTGCTTAATAAACGTCAGCTCTGGTATCCAGTGTGGCAGGGTAATACAGAGAGACTTTCCCCACCAGGCCGAGAGCAAATGAAATCAGTTTTCAGATGTGAGACGGAGTCCTAGGTGCATAGGCAGGTGTAGGTTTGAATTCCTAAAGAAATGGTTTGCAACAGTCAGAAAGAACAACAAATAAATATTATTGAGTTCATGGTATGTGTCACAGAAATATGGTGGAATGTCAAATGTGTAGGAAACCAGCTTTTAGACTGTGACACCTAAGTCACTGTTCTGCTTGTTCTATGACAGTGCAAATATTGCAACATTTCCATCTAGAGAGCAAAGGCAGAATGTTTCACTCTGCATCAGCAAGGTCCTGGGGCTCAGCCCTATGGGTATCCCAGAGTGACATGATGATGCAGGACCCCAGAGAGGGGTCCCAGGACACAGCCAGCCAGGGTTTGTTCTTTTCCACCGAGGAGGTCAGGGGTTTCTTAAGTCACAACAAGCCAGTCGTAAAGTTGCTGTATTTGTTAATCACTTTTTTTTTTTTTTTTAAAGATTTATTTATTTATTTATTTATCCCCACCTTGCTGCTTGTGCTTGCTGTGTCCATTCGCTGTGTGTCTTCTCCATGTCTGCTTATCTTCCCCTTGCTGTGAGGTCCCGCTGCATCAGCCCCTCGCGCCGCGCGGGCCGGTCTGCCCTCACAAGGAGGCCCCGGGAAGTGAACCCGGGGCCTCACACATGGTAAACGGGGGCTCTATCGGTTGAGCCACACCCGCTTCCTGTTGTGAGGGCTTGCTGCATCAGCCCACTAGGCTGCGCGGGCCGGCCTGCCCTCACAAGGAGGCCCCGGGAAGCGAACCCAGGCCTCCCATATGGTAAACGGGGGCTCTATCGACTGAGCCACTCCCGCTTCCCTTTGTTAATCACTTTACAACTCAAGGGCTGAAACGTGTCTAAGACTTGCCCACCTCCATCTGTCTGTGATAAAATGAGCCTCCCTCAAAGGGCAGACAGTATGGCCTCTCAGGGTCACTTCCAGCCCAGAATTCTGGCACCTGTCTGGGCAGGGTGAGGGCTAGCCCTGCCCAGTGCAGAGAAATGGCAAGCTGACATCTGGGCAGCCTTTCTAGGACCTAAATCTGTGACAATTAGACGTTCCCCTTGAGTAGAAAGCAAAGCTGGCATGCCTTGTCCACAAGCTCCCTGTATTTACCTAGACGAACTTTAAAATACTGCTCTGACATGTGTACGGACCACACACGGTATAACTTGGACGCCTCAGCTGAAGGTCTTAATTACCTGCTGAGAACAAGAGACGGCTCTAAGATGTGCAAAGTTGCCCGTGGAAAGTGGTTTATTTCCCAGAGCAGGGTGTTGAGCAAAGGGAGCCATATGGCCCAGCGGTGGAACAGCTGTCTCTCGAGAAGGAACAATTCGGGAGCTTCCACCATCTGGGTGAATTACGAGACTTGCAATTTTCTTGCATATGTTGCGGCAACCCACCAACGCAGCAGTCAAGTGGGTCGAGGATGAGAGATGAAATGTCCCGGTGCTCTGCGCCTTGGCCCACTGCATCATTCCAGAAACCCTGACTCAGTGGCCACCTGCCCTCACCTGGGCCTGCCTCTGAGGTCACGTGGACCCATGCCCCCGCCAGCTTGGAGATTCCCACCTCCTCCCGCGGGCTTGGAGATTCCACTTCCTCCCGGAAATACACATGTCATTCTTTTAACTGCAGCCTCCTTTGCCTCTTTGGCAGGGCTGGAGAAATCTAGCTGAAGAGTGCTTAGTGGTTTGGGGCTGTTATATTTTCTCTGCTCTATGATCCGTGTTGGGTTAAAAGGGCCAAAGCTGCTTTTTCTTCCCACAGAAGATAATTCAACCTGGACAGGCTCCCTCTGGGAGAATTAAAGGTGATGAGGGGCTTCTGGTTGGCTGGAACCATTAATATTCTTCCCCAAAGTGGCCCTCTCCATTCCCCTCCTCTCCAGCTCGTTGCAATGACGAATATATTCTCGTATGCTCTCATTCCAAATGATAACTCTTTTCTTTAGTTATTGGTGGCCTCGTAGAGCAAACTGTGTTTCCAGGTCAGCAGAGAGCAAGAGCTCCATGGGGAGGTCCGCAGTGTGCCAGGCACCATGATGAGAGCCTTTTCTGCTGTCCTTGTGGTGGATTTTGTCATTTCCAGGCCACAGATGAGGAAGCAGAAGCACAGAGAGGTCAAGTGATGAGCCAGAGGTCGTTGAGCTAGTAATGGGGAGAGACAGGATTCAAACTTATGCCTGACTTTAAAGTCAAGGCTCTTTCCTTAGATACTGTGCCAGACCTGGACAGAGGCAGATCTGCCCATGCAGTGTTATCTCAGAGTATGCTTTTTTGGGGGAAAAAAAAACATTGCCCAAATTGCTCTGTGTCAGAGCCTCTCAATATCTCTCCCACTGACAAGCCAGGAATTCCCATCATAAGATTCCCTTGGATGATTTCTTGATCTCTAGAAGTTTCCTGCTAAAATGTAGCTCTGTTACCTGCAGAGGTGACACGTTAGTCTCTGTGCTCCCTTGAATGGATAGTGGTTGATAGAGGTGGTAGGTAAGGGCAGACCTAGGTGGAGGATACTGGTGCCTTCCCACCTTTAAAATTTGATCTGAAGCCAGCTCTGCCTCCCATCCTGATCACCCCACACCTCCAAGGCCTTTGGTTAGTGGATACCCCAACGTGCATCTCCACGATCCAGATGTCACAAGCCCTTCTAAGCTACTGGCTTTCAGTTGATGGCCCAAGTCCATTGCCAGGGCATCCCAGTAGGGAAGGAGTGCAGCATCCTGTCCCTCGCTTCCTTGCTTGGGGGAATGCAACTCAGCTTAAAGGCCGCTGTCTCCCCAGCAGGCAGCCCTTTCGCCTGCTGTGCTGTGCATGGCATTGTGTCATTGTCACCTGTCCTTCCCCACTTGGGGAAGTTGTCCTGAAGGTCAGCAAGGCAAGATCTGGGTCTGAATGTCTCTTTGTCTCTGTGGGACTAACAGGAAGTTAGCCAATGTTTGTTGACCATTTCTATGTCTTAAAGGAAGAGGCTTTGGGAAAACCAAAATAGCAGCTCCCTGAAAAGTCTGGGACTTTGTTCATTAGTCTCTGGCAGCAGAAGGGCTGAATCTGGACTTTAGGGACACTTTCTTCTGGTTTCCTCTTCCCAGAGACACAGTGAGACCTGGTCTTAGGAGTTGGTGAGCACTCGCAGAGTTGTCAGCTGTGCTCGCCCAAGCCCATTGGGCAATGACCCCTGATCAATAAGGCCGAGGAGGCTGGAAATGAACACTTCTTTCCTGCTTGGCTTCCCAACTCTGCCACCCCCGCTTTCTTCTTCATGAATTTCCCTTTTCCATGGGTGGAGCTCATTTGGGAGTTCTCCTTTTGTTACACCCACTGAGATGGGGAGGACAGGAGGTGAGGATTGCATCAAAAGACCTTTGGAGGGAGCTGGGAGCTGGCTGCTGCTTCCCTCTTCTCCTTTGTCTCTGGGTCCATCTGGGGCCTTCCTCCAGCCGGACCCTCTTTCTCACACAAGGGCTCCTTCTTGCTTGGGGAGGTGGGAGGCGGCTGCCCCAGCACCCCTGGGCTGGACTTTGGGGGTTGTGCCCAGGGTAGTGGAAGGAAAGGAAAAGACACCGGAGGATGGACCTGAGGGAGCCCACACTCACTGGGGAAGCTTCAGTGTTCTGATTCCCAGCAAGGCCATATTGGGAGAGCAGGGGTCAAAGTCCATTGGAGTAGCCGAGACTGAGCTGAGCTGTGAGACACTCTGGTCTAGAACCATGTTCCATGGAGCCAGTGGCTGTGACTCACAGGACATGGGTGGCTCCTGATCCTTCTCTGCACTAAGTCAGGGAATCACATTCTCAGGCTTGGATGGGACCCTGCGGGTCACCGACCCTGGACACACACACCATGGTGGTGGAATTTGAACATGGAAACCCCAGCTCCAGAGCCCATAATCACCCTCCTCTCTGCTCTCCTACGACATCTTCTGTTCTCTGTAAAGCACTTACTTATTCTATTTGTGTACTTTGTGGCAAAGAAGGCCTCATCGTCCTCATTTTCCAGATGAGAACATTGAGGCTTAGAGGAGTGAAGGTCAGCCAAGGACGCTGGGCCAGTTTGCCGAGTGTGGGCTGGCTGAGCTTGCTCTCTGGGCCCAGGAGAACAAGGAGTGGGGGCCTTGGGGTCCGTTTGTGCTCGTGGGCGTGAGGGAGCCGCACAAGCATGTGGGCTGCAGCCGTGACCACTGCCTCCCGAGGATTCCTCAGACTCCATGGCAACCCTCGTGCTGTCACTCTGGCCTGATATTGTTTCTTGTTGCTTTGGTAAAATATTTTGTAGAGTGTGTGCAGGCGGTGCCCTCTGTGGTGCTCCAGGGTGGGGGGTGGAGGACGCAACATTATTTATGTGTTTAAAGGGCTGAACTCCTTGTCACTTTTCCTCTCCTTTTCTGCCCTGGGGGGAAATAAATATCCTGCCTTTTCAGGCTTGCTGCTTTGGGGAAGCGTGTGTTCTCAGGCGCCAGAGGAGCTGGCGAGGCACAGGAGAGGGCGGCCTGGCTCCACGGCCAGCACCCCAGCACTCAGCCACCAGCAAGCACCTACCGGGCCTCTGCTAAAACCAGGCTCCCGGCTGGGTCTGAGGGCTGGAAGGAGCAGTAGGCAGGGGTCCTTGCCCCTGGCAGCCAATAGCCCAGCCTGTGAAATGATTCCCACACATGCACGGCGATAATGAATCATGCCAGTTGCTCCAGAAGACAGGCCGAGGGCATGTTACAGGTAGCGAGAGAGGCAGTGCCAAGGGCGCCTGGAACCCGGAGATCTGGGCTCTCGGCTAGCTCAGGCATGGATGACCTTGGGCAAGTGCTTTTCCATCTTGGAGCGTCAATATTCCCATCTGTAATGTGGGGACACTAACAAACTTGCCTTGCTTACTTAGGGGTGATGGGAAAGCAAATGAAGTAACAAACATAAATGTGCTTTAGAAATTATAAAGTGCTAGACAAAGCTCTGAAAATTTGAAGAGGCAGAATTTGTCTTGTCTTTCAATTCCTCCCTCCATCCTTCCCTCCCTCCCTCCCTCCCTGCCTCCCACCCTCCCTCCCTCCCTCCTCCAGTCCTTTTCCTCTTTCTTTTCTGCAAATACCTGCTAACCATCGTCCCCATGTAAATACTGTGCCAGGTCTAATTTTGGGTTGGGGGGAGAAGAGCAGGCCACAGATCAAGAAGGCCCAGTCCCTCCCTTTATGGAGTTTGCATGTAGTTAGGGGTCAGAGCTCTGACAGAGGATGACACCTCCCTGCCAGCTGGGGCTCTGGACAGCCTGTGTCAAGAGCAGGGGCACAGATGGACCTTGAAGGAAAGCTGGGAAGGTGGGTACGCCATGAGAGGGGAAGGACGGTCCGGCATCCTAAGGGGTGATGTGTTCCACTGCGAGGGGGTGAGAGGACAAGGCACAGGGACACAAAGAAGATGTCCGTGGTGCCTGCGTCCTGCTCGCTCAGCTGGAATGCAGTGCTGGGCCAATCTGGGGGTACCACTAGCTTCCTTCCCTGCACCCTCCTGCCTTCCCTCTCCCCTGTGGGGGCTCTGACCTAGAATGGCAGGGCTGGCCCAGCTCCTCCTGCAGCCGCCAGCTACTCCTGCATCCTCCTTCTCCTCCTCCCTCTCTCTGCCCCAACCCAACCCCCCAGAGGGCCAGAGGGACCGGATCAGAATGTGAGACCATCACTGAGAGGAAAGGAGAGAAGCTTTGTGGCTCCTGGGCCTGGGTCAGGCCTGTCAGAGATGCTTAGAGCAGGGCTGTGAGCGAATTAACTAATGAAGAAGGTGGAGAACAGGGAAGTGAGGGAGCAAATGAGAGGCATGGGGGAGAAGTTAAACAGCCAAGGAGGAAGGCAGAAAGGAGGGGCCGGAGGAAGAAAGGCTTCTTACAAGATTAGGCTGATGGACGTCCGTGTGAGGGAGAACAAGGGTCTTATTTGAAAAAATCAATACTCCCCTCCGTGTGAAACAGGAGTAAACGTCATCTCGGGAATCTGTGCAGTTATGTTTTATTGGGTCTCACAAGGTTGTGCTGAGACCAGCAGCTGCTGGGAAGTCGGTGCAGCCACTGCCCCTGCTCTGCCGGCCTCACCTCTGCCCCGGTCTCTGGGGAGACCTGGGGCCCCCCCGTTGTCTTGGGCTGGGCTGTGTTCAGTGAAAGCCCCCACGAGCAGGTTATTGCTGGGGAGGTGACTTGTTACCTGAAGGTAACACTATTGACCTTCAGGCAGTGGCCATGGTTTGGCCTCTTGATTTGAATAAACCTTCTCAAAACTTACCAGTCCTGGGTCCCGTCCCCTGATTACAGCAGGGAGGTAATAACAGTTGATCTCACTTGGGGCTAATAAATTCATGGATAGTAATTTGTTTCCCCTTCCAGAGGGTTCTTTTGTACATTAATAGAGGCTGCCTGGAGAATGTGCATTATTATTGTTACTATTATTTTACAGTTTTACTTGTATTTCTTTGCTGAACAGGTAACAGTTTCTACTCTGTCTAAAGTTTTAAAGTTACAAAAGGGGAGGCAGTACAAGGCCTGTCTCCCAGATCCCCCTTTCTGAAGGAAATCAGTGCTACCATTTTGTTTATCTTCCTAGAGATATTTTATGCACTTATAAAGATGATTTGTATTCTTTCCCTAGACTTAAAATTTTACAGAAATGGTAGCATCTTCTAAGCCCTGTTCCACCTTTACTTTTTCACCTTAGTCCTAGCTTGATGATCCTTTCATATCAGTACACAAAGAGCTTCCCCACTCCTTTTTATGGCTGCATAGTATTCCACCGAGTGGGTATACCATAATTTATCTTTTCCCCTGAGGATGGGTGTTTAGGTTGTTTCCAAGATTTTGCTATTATAAACAGTGATACAGTAAATGACCTTATACATTGTTTTTCACTTTCTCAAGTGCAAGTATACTGAGGCGGTGCTTTTTCCTGAAGATACAGAGAGGGGCCCATGGGTGAGATATTTGAGAGAGAACAGAGTCCCTGCTCCATTCCCATCCTAGCGACTTTGCTGCATAGCTGTATGGCTGCTCTAGGGCAGGGGCAACGAGGGGAGCAGGGGCATTGTGTGGGATGAGCCAGGGAGGGTCAAGACAGGAGGGACAGTTTGGGATGTTTTCTCACCTCCCCAAGTCCCCAGGACCGGAGTGATGGTGTCCTTTGCCCTGGAAGACTGAGGGGCAGTTGACCCCATGCTGACCTCTGGAGGTCAGAGGAGAGAGCTGGTCAGGGCGGTATCCCCCAGGCCTCAATCTGCCCACCCGTGGTGCTTTGTGCCGCCCACCTGGGGAGTCCTCCTCTGGGAAGCCGTCCCTGGCCACCCACCCACGTACCAGCACTGCTCCTTTTTCTGGCTGCTCTGCAGGGCTGGGTCTCCCAGAGGAGCCTCGGGGGAGAGTGGGAGGGAGTGCCAGCTGAGGGTCTAAACAGCCTGGTTTGAATCCTGGCTTGGCCGCTTAGGAGCGGTGTGGCAGGCGATTTGTGTGGCAGAGCGTGGTTCGGACGAGAGGAGGAGGCGGGGTACAAATGGACTTCTCTGAGCTCTGGTCAGGGAACGTCATGGTTCATGGAATGCCAGGCTCCACGGGCCCTGAAGACTCCCCTTGTCCTGTCACCTCCCACATTGTTCAGGAGGAGGATGTGACTGGTCCAGGTGGCGAATTACCGCAAAGCTGGGGCCCCACAGAGGCCTCTAGATTCTTAGTCCAGGGATGTTAAAGGGTCTTTTCAAAGAAGAGAAGAAGTGTAAATTCCAGAGAGGGCAGGAAATCCTTAAACCTAACTCAGCCAGAGACAAAAGCAGCCTAAGCCGTGAGAGGGATGTGATTTTGATGAGAATTAATTCATAAAAGCACAAACGTCTAGGGATTGCAAGGGAAATTCGGGGTCCCCAGGCTGGGCAAGGGTGCTCGGAGGGAAGGTAGAGGTGGGATGGGAGGAGTGGCCGAGCAGTGACCTTCACAGAGGCCTCTCATCTGCTCTGCACTAATTTTATTAAAGCCCTAAATCAGTGGTGCTAAGTAGCTCCTGATTTAGCTTCTCAATAGGAATGAGAGTGGAAAACAGTGGGAGATGCGGCAGTGACAGCAGTCATAAAGCTTGGGACGGGCTTTATCATGCCCAACAGTGGCAGCAGCCTCACTGCAGAATGAGAACAAAAGACTAACTTTTCAGGAAGGGCACTTCTCCGCAGTTGGGCATCGTCTGTCCCAGCTATGCCCTGCTCAGAAGCCGTGGGTTCCCATCATTCTTCCACCTGCTTCAGATCCTAATAGAGAAAAGCCCCCTAAAGACTTATCATGTGGAATCAGAATGAGATGTGGGCTGGGGAGCAGGAAAGGGCAGAATCAGTGCCAACAGATGCAAGTTCTGGGGAGGTTGGTTGCAGCTCAGTGAAGCAAAGAGCTTTCTGGTAATCAGAGCTATTCATGAAAGGAATGGGCTCCACTGATTTATGCATTCATACGTTCAGCACATGTTTATTAAACTTCTACTCGGTGCAGGTACTGTGCTAGACTCTGAGCAAGAGAGACAGCCTCCTCCTTGCAGAAGCTCTTGGTCCAAATGAGCAAAGACAGTGATGTGTGATCTGTGCAATGACAGGAAAGGGCAGGTAGGAGGTGAACATGTACCAGGAGCAGCTAACCTATTGTGGGTGGCCAGGGAAGGCTTCCTGAAGCAGGTGACATTTAAGGTGCTACCTGAGAGATGAGTTAGCCAAGCAAGGAGGAGGGGGATGAGGGTCTCTTGGGGAGAGAACTGCACGTGCAAAGGCCCAGAGAGGAGTGAGAGCCTTTCCCACTTGGGGGCATGGATTCAGTTGAGTGTGGTTAGAGCAGAGTGAGTGCACTCCCTGCTGGTAGCAGCATCTCAGTGGGGGTTTGGCATGGCATGTGGGACAGTAGAAGAGGGGACTCTGTTATTGCTTGGCCCCTCTGCCCCAAGGCACTGTGGCTCTGAGTGCCTGCTGAAGTCCCTGAATTCAGCATTTTTGAGTGCCGAGTGTATGCTGCCTCCTCCAAAATGAATGATGATTGTAGTAGTTGGAACTTGGGGTGGGGGGGGGG
>JAQZBX010003789.1:0-63498 GCA_029593785.1 Cabassous unicinctus
AAAAAAAAAAAACTACAGAGGAAAGAAAATCACCAGAGAGGGTAATATAATTTAAAAATAATGCAGAAGTAAAATATATGACAACCATATACAAATGGTGAGGGGGCATATAGAGCTAAACTGTTTTAGGTTTGTGCATTGATCTAGAAGTTCAAAATTATTAATTTGATTCATTAATTTAATTAATTGATTAATAAGTCAAGGGTGCATAATATAATCCCTGAGCAGCCTTGTTCAACAGAACTTGCTATGATGATGAAAATGTTCTATTTTGTACTCTTCAATATGATGAACCACTACTCACTTTTGGATTTTGAACACTTAAAATTGGCTAGATAACTCATTAATTGAATTTTAATCTTAGTTATAAATACCTTAAATTTAAATAGCAACATGTGGCTAGTAGCTATCATATTAGACAGTGCATCTCTGGGACAAGAAAATAATAAAATCATATATAACTAAAAAGCTAATAAAGGAGAACAAAACTAATAAAAAGAATTTGATTAATCCAAAGGATGGAAAGAACAGAAAAATAATGAACCAATTAATATACAGGACAAATGGCCAAAAATGGCAAGACTTACAGCCAATTAAATCACTAATTACATTAGATGTAAATGGACTATGACTCTGGTCAAAAGATAAAACAGTCAAACTGTACTGAAAAAACAAGGTCAAACTATATGTTGCTTCAAAACATACACTTTAAATATAAGGAAACAGGTTAAAAATAAAAGGATAGGAAAAAATATACAATGAAAATATTAACCAAAAGAGAACAAGTATGATTATATTAATTTCATACAAATTTTAAGGCAATAAGTGTCAGTAGAGATAAAGAGAGGTATTTCATAATGATAAAAGTGTCAATTCAGGGGAGCGAATGTAGCTCAATTGGTTAAGCACCTGCTTCCCATGTACGAGGTCCCGGGTTTGATCCCCAGTATCTCCTAAAAACAAACAAACAAATGAAAAAACAAACTCTCACTGGGGAGCAGATGTAGCTTAGCGGTTGAATGCCTGCTTCCCATGTACGAGGTTCTGGGTTCATTCCCCAGTACCTTCTAAAACAAAAAAAAAAACATTTAAAAGAAAGTGTCAATTCAGTGGAATTCTATAAAAGACCTGGGGTAGCTATATTAATATCAGACAAAACAGACTTTAAGTCAAAAGCTGTTGTAAGAGACAAAGAAGCATACTACCTATGAATAAAAGGGGCAATACAATAGGAAAAAATAACAATCATAAATATTTATGCACTTAACCATGGTGCATGGTGCCCTCAAATACATGACGCCAACACTGGCAAAACTAAATGCAAAAACAGATACATCTACAATAATAGTTGAAGAGTTCAATACACTGCTCTCATCAATAGAACATCTAGACAGAAGATCAATAAGGAAACAGAGAACTTAAATAATATGGTAAATGAACTAGACCTAACACACATATATAGAATGTTGCACCCCAAAACAGCAGGATATACATTATTCTCAAGTGCAAATGAATATTTCTCCAGGATAGACCACATGCTGGGTCACAAAACAAGTCTCAATACATTTTAAAAGATTGAAATTATACAAAGCATCTTCTCTGACCATAATGGAAGGAAGTTGGAAATCAGTAACAAACAAATCAAAACAAATACATGGAAGTTAAATAACACACTCTTAAACAATCAGTGGGTCAAAGAAGAAACTGCAAAGAAAATCAGTAAATATCTTGAGATGAATGAAAACAAAAACAACAAATAAATGTATGGGATGCAGTGAAGACAGTGCTGAGAGGGATATTAAGAGTCCTAAATGCTTACATTAAAAAAAGATATAGGGAGTGGATGTAGCTCAAGCAGTTGAGCACCTGCCTCCCACATGGGAGTTCCCAAGTTCAGTTTCTGGAGCCTCCTAAAGACAACAAACAAGGAGCAGACATCGAGCAAAAACATCAAGCAGACAAGGAGCAAAACAAATCAACAAAGAGCAGACTAGAAAAAAAAAAAAACAAGCAGACAATGAGCAAAAACAATGAGCAAGACAATGAGCGGACAACAAGAAGACAACAAGTGAAAACAAAAATGAGTAGGGGTAGATGCGGCTCAAGCAGTTGAGTGCCCACCTCCTACTTGGGAGGTCCCAGGTTCAATTCCCGGTGCCTCCTAAAGAAAAAACAGACAACTAGCAGCCAACAAGCAAAAGACAACAAGCAGACAATGAGCAGACAACAAGCAAAAACAATGAGCAGACAATGAGCAAAACAACAATGAGCAAAACCAATGAGCAAACAGATCTCAGCGGGGCACAGGAGGAGACCTAACTGCACAACTGGAAGAACTAGAAAAAGAACAGCCAACTAAACTCAAAGGAAGCAGAAGGAAGGAAATAAAGATTAGAGCAGAAATTAATGAAATTGAGAACAAAAATAGAGAGCATTAACAAAATTTGGTTCTTTTAAAAGATCAATAAACTTGACAAATCCTTAGCTAAACTGACAAAGCGAAAAAGAGAGGAGACGCAAATAAATAAAATCAGAAATGAGAGGGGGCATTATTACTGACACCACAGAAATAAAAAGGATCATAAGAGGATACTAGGAACAATTGTATGCCAACAAATTAGACAACTAGATGAAATGGACAAGTTCCTAGAAACACATGAATAACATACACTGACTCTAAAAAAATTGGAAGACTACAACATACCAGTTACAAATAGAGATTGAATCAGACATAAAAATTTAAAAAAAGCCCAGAACCAGATGGCTTCACAGGTGAAGCCTACCAATCACTCCAAGAAGAATTAATATCAGCCTTGATCAAACCCTTCCAAAAACTTGAAGAGGAGGGAACACTACCTAACTCATTTTATGAGGCCAACATCACTCTAATACCAAAGCCAGAAAAACATACTATAAGAAAAGAAAATTACAGACCAATTTCTCTTACGAGTATAGATGCAGAAATCCTCAACAAAGTACTTGAGAATCAAATCCAACAGCACATTAAAAGAATTATACACCATGGTAAGTGGGTTTTTATCCCAGATATGCAAGGGTGGTTCAACATAATAAAATCAATTATTGTAATAAACCATATTAACAGAATGAAGTAAAAAGCCACACGATCATCTCCATTGATGAAGAAAAGGCATTTGACAAAATACAGCATCCTTTCTTCATAAATGCACTTCATAAAATAGGAATAGAAGGAAACTTTCTCAACATGATAAAGGGCATATATGAAAAACCCACAGCTAACATCGTACTTACTCAATGGTAAAAGACTGAAAGCTTTCCCTCTAAGATCTGGAACAAGACAAGGATGCCCACTGTTACCAGTGTTATTCCACATTGTCCTGGAAGTTGTTCCAAGAGCAGTTAGGCAAGAAAAAGAAATAAAAGGCACCCAGATTGGAAAGGAAGAAGTAAAACTTTCACTATTTGTAGATGACATGATCCTATATATAGAAAGTCCCAAACTCTACAACAAAGCTACTAGAGCTAATAAATGAATTAAGCAAAGTGGCAGGGAACAAGATCAACATGCACAAATTAGTAGTGTTTTTATATACAATAGTAATGAGCAATGTGAGTTGGAAACCAAGAAAAAAAATTCCATTTACAATAGCAACTAAAAATAAATTTAACCAAGAATGTAAAGGACCAGTACACAGAAAGCTAAGAAAAATCAAAGACCTAAATAAATGAAAGGATATTCCATGTACATGGATTGAGACATTAAATATCGTTAAGATGTCAATTCTATCCCAAATCATCTACAGATTCAATGCAATCCCAATCAAATTTCCAACAGCCTACTTTGCAGAAATGAAAAAGCCAACTATCAAATGTGTTTGGAAAGGTAAGGTGACCCAAATAGCTAAAAACATATTGAAAAAGAAGGATAAAGTTGGAGGACTCACACTTCCTGACTTGAAAGCATACTACTAAGCCACAGTGGTCAAAACAGCATAGTACAGCCACAAGGATAGATATATTGGCCAATGCAATCAAACTGAAAGTTCAGAATTAGACCGTCACATCTATGGCCAATGGATTTTTGACAAGCCTGCCAATTCCACTCAATGGGGAAAGAACAGTCTCTTCAACAAATGGTGCTGGGAGAATTGGATCTCCATATGCAAAGAATGAAAAAGGACTGCTATATCATACCATAAACAAAATGAACTCAAAATGGATCATAGAGCTAAATGTAAGAACCAGGACTATAAAATGCCTAAAATAAAATGTAGGGAAGCATCTTTATGACCTTGTGCTAGAAAATGGTTTCTTAGACTTTACACCCAAAGCACAAACAGTGAAAGAATAGATAAATGGGACCTCCACAAAATTAAAAAATTTTGTGCATCAAAAAACTTTGTTATGAAACACAACCTACTCAATGGGAGAAAATATTTGGAACCACATATGCAATAAGGTTTAATATCCAGAATAAAGAAATCCTACAACTCATCAATAAAAAGACAAACAATCCCATTTACAAAATGGGCAAATGAAGAATAAACATTTCTCCAAAGAGGATATACAAATGGCTAATAAACACATGAAAAGACGTTCAACATCACTAGCTATTAGGGAAATGCAAATCAAAACCATAGTGAGATATTTCACACTCACTAGAATAGCTACTATTAAAAAAAAACCAGAAAACTACAAGTGTTGGAGAGGACGTGGAGAAAGAGGAACACTCATTTATTGCTGGAGAGAATATAAAGTGGTACAGCTGCTGTGGAAGACAGTTTGGCATCTTCTCAGGAAGCTAAGTATAGAATTATCATATGACCCAGCAATCCCGCTACTAGTTATATACCCAGAAGAACTGAAAGCAGGGACTCAAAAAGGAATTTGCAAACTGATGTTCATTGTAGAATTATTCATAATTGCCAAAGGATGGAAGCAATCTAAGTGTCCACCAACCAATGAATGGATAAACAAAATGAGGTATATACATATGATGAAAAATTCAGCAACTTGTTGCAAGTTCTGATGCATGCAACAACATGGATGAACCTTGAGGACATTATGCTGAATGAAATAAGCCAGTCACAAAAGAATATATATTGTTCAATCTCCCTGATATGCACTAGTTATAATAACCAAACTCATAGAGTTAAATCCAGAATATAGGTTACCAGGTAATAGATTGGAGTTAGAGAATGGAGAGTTGATGCTTAATTTGTACAGAATTTCTATTTAGGTTGATTGTAAAAGGTTTGGAAATGAATGGTAGTGATGGTAGTACATTCTTGTGACTGTGATTAACAGCACTTTATATAGTAAGGGTTGTTAAAAGGGGAAACTTTAGGTCACATATGTTTGTTACTGGAATAAAAATAAAAAAATAAAACATAGGACTGTATAGCACAGTGAACCCTATTGTAGATGATGGACTATAGTTAATAGTACAAGAATGTTCTTTAATGAATATAATAAATATATGATATTGACACAAGGTGTTAATAACAGGGTGGTATATGGGGGAAATATTCCTAATGTAAAGTATGGACAATAGTAGTAGTATTTTAATAATCTTTCATCAATTGTAACAAAGGTAAATGCTGTTAAACAAAAAATAGTACAATTACACAAAAGTGCTATTATTTGTAACAAATTTTCAGCACCAATACAGGATGTCCCTCTGGTGGTGGGGTGGTGTATGGGAGTCCTGTATTTTATGCATGATTGTTCTGTAAACCCACAACTTCTCTAATAAAAGAATAACAAATAAGTATAAGCAGACCACTGAGAATTAGAAGACAGCTGAGTAGACAAACACAAAAGGCAATTTGGAGTGTCTCAAAAAGTCAAGACAATGTTAAAGAAGAAGAGGACTTATACTATCAGATATCAAGACTTACTTTAAAGCAACAGTAATTACAAGAATGTGCTATTGGCCCTAGGATACACAAATGGAACAGTGGATAGAAGAGAGAGTCTAGAAACTGACCCACATATGTGGTCACTTGATTTCTGACAAGTACTCCACTGCAATTCAGTGAGGCAAGTGAGGCATTTTGAATTACATATCTATATGAAAAACAACCTCTACATCCCATACTGAACACAAAAAAATGAGATGGATTATAGTTCTAAATATGAAATGTGAAATAATAAAGCTTCTAAAAGAAACAATTAATGATCATCTTCATGGCCTTGGGGTAGGCATTGATCTCTTTAACAGCACACAAAAAGCAATAACCATAAAATAGAGATCATAAACTGGACTTCATTAAAATTAAGAACTTCTGCTCATCAATAGACACTACTAAGAAAGTCAAGTTACAGACTGAGAAGATACATGCTATCCATTAATTAAACAAAAAAGATTCGCATCCAGAATTCAATCAGATTTTTAAGGGACAAAAACTTAAAATCACATTTCACAAAACAGGGAGTCAAAATGGCCAATAAGTTTATGAAAAGGTGTTAAAAATTATTAGTGATCAGGGAAATACAAATTAAAATTACCATGAGATTAATTTTAATCTCCAGCCACCTATCAGAATGACTAAAATTAAAAGGATTGACAATTCCAAATGTTGGTAAGGGTATAGGAGCAACTGGAATCTCCTATATTGCTGCTAGGAATGTAAATTTGCACATTGGTACTACTGTAAAGCTGTTTGGCAACATCTACTAAACCTAAATATAAGCACACCCAAAAGAAAATGAATACATATGTCCTTTAAAACACATGCACAAGAATGTTCGTAACAGCCTCAAACCGGAAATAACTAGAATAGATAAATATATTGTGATATAGATATAAATTAGATAGATTAGACACACACAGATATAGATATATAAATAGAAAACTACACAGCAATGTAAAAGAATTACTGCTACAATCAACAACATAGATCAGTGTCACACAAATAGTGTTAACTAAAATAGTTCCAACATAAAGGAATACAATTGTATATTTCTATTTATATAAATCCATGGTGAGAGAGATCAGTGTAGTGGCAACCTTTGGGAGGATGCTATTGACTTAAGAAGAGTGCTATAGATATGGATAAATGGGTGCACATGCATGTAAAATGTCATCAAACTATACACTTTAGATTTGCCCACTTTGTTAGGTTAAAGCTCAATAAAACACTAAAATAATATTAAGACTAAGGACAACATCCTCAGGCACTTCAAATTTAATACTGACTCTAATTATGAATTTTTGGTCATCTTCCTTTCAAAGATGCCTTCCCAATGAAGTATTCTTAATATGTTTATGTTACTTTCATATTGATATGCAACAGAGTTTCTGCTATCTACTGACAAAGCGTTTAATACAATGTCTGGAGAATCACCAAGCCTGACAATGCCAGAAAATCCAGTATCCCAGGTGATGGAAAATTTTAACATTGTCTTGGTATGGTTGTTCAACCAGCTTGTTACTCTAACATTATTAGACAGACTAATAAAAGCAAAATGACATTCTCATATACCCTAAGTCCCAAAATAATAGGAAATATATTATTGATGTCACAACATGAAGGAAAGTTTATTTCTGAGATGAAATCATAAGTTTATCCGTGGTTGAAAACAAACTTTTGTTAACCAAAAAGGCAATGTGATTTAATAGCATTTCCCCAAAATGTATGATTAGAACTGGTCAGGTTTCGTGGATCCCAGTTTTGTTCACTGCCAGGGTGTATAGACAGTGTGAACACAATTCAGAGAAACTACCAATGTTTATCTATAGCTAAAGCGTATTGCTTCAAAGCAACCCAACAATTACAACTAACCTAAAACTTCTGCAGATGATATAAGAGAAAGGGAGTAAAGAATCAAATTACTTTAGCACCAGGAAAAAAGGTGGACAGAAGAGAGTGGCTACAAATGGATGAAACAGGGACTGCAGAAAGTTTCACCAATGTGCCTAGACATATTAGTATATTGGTAACCTTTTGTAACCTCCTGTTCCCCTCCTCACACACATTCTTCCCACTAGCCACATCCTTTTTCTTCAAAAGGTCAAAGGACAGAATTTCAGCTAGGAAGCAGTTCCAAAATATTTGAGCTATATAGGATGTGGTGCCTTGGTAAAAATGATACAATATATTTGAACATAGCTGTTTTATGTAAATAATCAAATATGACAAGGATTTATTGAATGCCTCCTCTTTTACAGCTCTATGACAGTATATGATTGCACATACTTGACACCTCCATTCATTCTAGCCTAGACCTATACACACATACACACACATCAAAAGATTTCTCATAAAATAGGGAAGAATGAATGGAATGTCTTGCACACTGAATGCAAATTTCTATAAGGCATTTGGTGGAGACACTGGCCTCAGAAAGCATCTGATTTTGTGACACCTTCCCATCTCCTTCATTAAACAGGGAAAAAGTAATAAAGAAAGAGAAAGCAAGAGAAAGAAGGAAGGGAAGGAGGGAGGGGGGGAAGGGAGGAGGGCGGAGTAACTTATAAGAGAAAATACAGACTCAATTATCATCTGTATGGTGATATATTCAGAATCAACCAGTAGCAAAAAGTTAACTCACCTCCATTTTCAAAAGCAGCAATGTCAGTCCTTGGTTTCCCATCCAATGATGTTTTTATCTCACCTTGCCTTTCAAATAGGCTAAATTTTGTTGGAACTGTAAGACCATCCCCTAGAAATGAAAAAAATAAGTCACCCCAGAAGTCATTAGATATTTAAACAAGAAGTTTATAGTACAATTCAGGATGAAAGTAAAATGTCTATAAATTAATGCAAGTATTGTTTGCACAATCATTTAATGAACAATACATTTATAAATACATGATTTTAAAGCACATTTTATAGTTAAGACAGCAAAGCAGCAAATGTGTTTATTTTCCTATTTGGATAATTATTCAAATGGCAATTAAAATAGGGAGTGGATGTGCTCAAGCAGTTGAGCACCCGCCTCCCACATGGGAGGTCCTGGGTTTGATTCCTGGTGCTTCCTAAAGAAGACAAACAATGAGCAGACAACAAGCAGACATCGAGCAAAAACGAGCAGACAACGAGCAAAAACAACAAGCAGACAATGGGCAAAAACAAAACAAAAATTATAGGAACCAGATGTGGCTCAAGCAGTTGAGTGCCCGCCTCCCATATGGGATGTCCCGAGTTCGATTCCTGGTACCTCCTAAATAAAAAAAAAAAACAGACAACGAGCAAAAAATGAGCAGACAAGAAGCAAACAAACGAGGGAGCCATCTCAGGAGGGAAAAATGGCAATTAAAATAATTTAAGCCAACTAACCTTACTGGGTGTACATGATATATTGGTGTATTTAATGTACTTTTCATACAATGAATTTTGTACTTTGTTTTTGTTTTTATCTATTCACTATGATCAAATCTAGTAAAAAGTATTAGAATCCACTATTGACTACAAAATGCTAATGACAGATACCATGATAATAAAATTCTTTCCCTTTTTCTTAGGCATCATTGTATAATTTTATCCTAAAATAAATAGTTAAAAGCAGATAAGACTTTTGACAACCTAAAGCAATGTGCTAACCTCAAATGAATCCTAGACCAGAAAAATGAAAAGAAAAAAAAAAAACAAAAAACAAAACACCTCATTTTGCTATAAAGGACTTTAATGGCACAATAGTAAAATTTGAGGGGAAAAAAGTCTATATTAGTAATGTATTAGTGCTAATTTCCTGATTTTGATCATGGTACTATAGTTTTGTAAAAGTAAAAGGACTTACTGTCTATAACTTACTCTCAGATGGTTCAGAAAAAAAAACAAACCAATGTGAATATTTATATATATAGAGAGAGAGAGCCTGAAAAATCAAATGTGGTAAATATTAACATTTGGGTACAACTGAGTGAAGGATATACAGGAAATACTTGGAATTATTTTAAAATTAAAAGCTTTCAAAGCATAATAAAAAACAAATACATATGTTACATAATTGTAATCTGCCATTTTTAATAGTCATGGCTAGCGTGTTTTTGTGTTGTTTTGTTCTGTTTTATTCTGTTGTTTTGGTCTGGGTGGTATGGGCCTGCAATACATTGTAGATGATTCTCACTGATCAGCTAGGTCTTTCTGACAGTCTTACGCTCTGATGGTGTGTTGCTGCCACCTACTGTTTCCTGTTTAAATAGTTGGCCACATATGGACTTGCAAGAAGCCAGCTTACTCTTTATCCTGTCTGCATCTTGATCCTGGGTGACTTTCCCAACTATCTTTTTAATTATTATTTTATTTTATTTTATTTTAAGGGGAACAAATTCAAATCTTTCCTACTGCTGCCAAACTTGTTTTTAAGCTCATTCTAGTAGCAAGAAAACTATAAATTTGTGGATTTTCTCTGAGTTCCTGGTTTTATGCCCAGAAAATGTGGCCTGGCGCAAAATATTCACTAACAACAAAATTAGATTCACCAGAGAGGAGAGTCCACCAGCATCACCCTTGTGTCTAGGAAATTGTCTTGTATACAGAAGAGGTGCTCATTCAATGAACAAATACACTCTTATTCTGCCACTAACGTCATTCTGTGATTTCTTTTTTTGTCCTTCTGGGACCAGGTTATCTTTTCTATTCAGAAAGAAACACCTAGATTTATTTCACAGGGGGATATTTTTTCATAGACAAATAAAATGTTAAAAGCAAATTATTTACAGAATTACTGCAGGGAGTGTGTAGTGTCACCATTTGTTGATGAAGTCTATTCATTCTGTGGCTCCTCTGGGAAGGCATAAATACATTAATAGCAGCTTTTCATTTTAAATTTAGGTCATGCAATAAAAGCACTTCCTTTTTGCTCTCGATTCTGATGTATTATTTATCATCCAACCCTATTCTAGTGTACATCTTACTAAATAATTCACAGACTATCCATCTGGAAACACTGTCTTCTAAATTCTTACCTTCTTGCAATTCACTGCCATTTTCCAAAGGCTTTTCTAACTCTTTTTCCACTGTTGGAGTTATGCTTTTTGATGATGAAATATCTGGAGGAGTATGAAATCTGTAGTATTCACCTATTCTCCCCATAAGGAAAAAAATGTTTAGAATATTTTTCATGTCAAGTTTGAGAAAACTCACAAATGTTTGTTTTCTTACCAGATTTATAACACATCTCCTTTATTGCTCTTTTTTCTTCAATTTCTTCCGGAGTCTTTGTCCACAAACTAGAAGCATCTATAGGATATACGTTTTTTAAATTAAATTGTTCCAAAGCCAAATTATCTGAAAATTTATAAACCAGAAAGAAAATTCCCAAACATTGTTCTCGTGAATGGATTGCTCATTTTTATTACTTTTAAAATAAATAATTTTGCATACTAGTAAATGTTTCTAATTGCTGCATTTTAATTATTAGCAAATGTACAGTTAGAAGAAAAAGAAATAATTATACATTATGTGTCTTGTAGTGAGCAGCTGGAGATATAGACTAACAAACACAAGTTGAAATCCATCTTTGTTTACATGATGGAGGACATGGGCATGGGATTTGTGGATCTTCAGCAGGGAAATAATTTAAAATAGTTCTATGTATTCCTAAGCACAGAAACTTTGGTGGCCTGTAGGCCACAGAAGGCCATATCCCAGGGTAAAGACGTGAGAGCTTATTTTTCTGCCTGTTTATCTTACTAGCATTACTGTGGTGTGATGATACGGAAGGAAAAGGATGGACCAGGATACAAAGGACATGGGTTCTAACCCAGTTTTTATTCTTGTGAGGATTATCTGGGATAATGCAGGTTACAGTGTGTTATGAAGTATTCTATAGTTCTCCTTGCAGTTGCAAGGACAAAATGTGAGCTGATATGGTGATAGATTAATAGATGATAGATGATGGCAGAAAGATGACAGAGATAAATGATAGTGATTAAATAGATGGATAGATATAGAGATAGTCAGAGATAGACAGACACACATACATCAATGTTTTTTTATTATTATTTCTTAAGGAGGTACCAGGGATTGAACCCAGGACCTTGTACATGGGAAACAGGAATTCAACCACTGAGATACACCTGCTCTCTTATATCAATGTTTTTACAAACAGTTAAATTTTATATAAATTTAAAAGGTTATAAGTGTCCCTACAGGCAGCTATACATATTTAAACATGAGTTCTGTCTCCCACCTAATACAGAAAAAATCTTCCAATCCAGATGATCATAAGCAAGTTTGGACACAGAATAAACTAAAATAAAATGAATTTAATAGACAATAAAATTAAAGCTATTTTCACAGCAAAATCTGCCATATTTATTACATTATAAACCTCACACAAACAAATATTGTAGAAAATGTGAGGTTTTTTTACTGTGTATTGCAAATATGAGAAAAGATTTACTGACCATTTTGTTCATCTCCTTCCTCCTCTTCTTCCTCAAAGTTAGTTTTTAAAACTAAAGGATGGTGAATGGGTCGTGATATGTTTTCCTGGGGTTTTAGAGGTTCCTGACTTTTGGTCGGGGGTGGAATTCCTTCCTGAGTTTCTTTCTGAAGTGTGATATCTACAGGGAAAATGCAACATTTCAGTCTTTTAAAGATAAATATTATGATGAGGATGCTCTAACGCCAACCATTGTCCTAATTAACTGTATGTGAGGTTTCCCATCTTATTTCTGTTAAGGTTATTACATCAACTTAGAAAAGGTATCAGCACTTCGCTGGTAATGTTGGAATATATGCTAATAGACTTCAGAAAGTATTACCATGACTTTGTATAAGCACATTTTTTTTGTACAAATGCAGAGTTATCATAAGCATTAATGAATTCTTACACAAGATCTGTAAGATAAAAATAACTTTACTAATGACATTGCAACAAAATAACAAAGTCAAACTCAATTAAGCTATAGTTTATAATGGCAGAGTGTGTATATTTGAAAGAAAAAAAAGATCCAAGGGTTTTACGTGGAAGTGAGAGAACTTAGTTCTTTCAGATTCCTGTACTGGTCACACACTTGGTCAGACTGGCCCAAACTCTAGGCCATATTCAAATTTTCCATAACCTAAAAACCTAAAAACCTAATGATCATATAATAGATCGAAAACTAGGAGACACATGAATCATGACTGATAGTTCAACTCCTTTTGTTCTGTAAACCCATGATTACCAAATCTGGTTAATTATCAAAACCACCTAAAGAAAATTTTCAAAATATCTTTTGAGTCCCTGATTTCTGAACTTCTGATTCAGCAGGTCTAGATTAGAACCTGGAAATTGGATACGATTTTCAAAATGTCTCAGGTGATGATGAAATCAGCCAAGTTTGGAAACCATTACCCTAAATCAATGATCGCCTAAGTGGGATACTGGGTCTTCAGCAGCATTTTAGTGGGTATACCATCCCAATAGTTCGAGAGGAATCGATCCAATTCCAGATCTTCAATTTCCAAAGTATTTTCTCCCCAAAATTGATCCGTCTGAGTTCCCAATAGCCTCTCTCCACTTTACAAATTAAAAGCCTATACTTCACCTATGCCAAAATTTACCGTAGTGCATTGACCTACGGAGAAATCCTCCTTTACTGATTATTCAACGCACCATGAGTCCATAGTGCTTTCTGCATTACCTCGACTTATACACATTCTATTTGGGGTAAAGCATGGTTTGGTAGGCAGAATAATGGGCCCCCAAAGAGATCCAGGTATTAATATCCAGAACCTGTGTATATATCGGTTGTAGCTTTCTTGTGATGTTTTAATCTGGTTTTGGTGTCAGGGTAATACTGGCCTCATAAAATGTATTGGGAAAGTATCCTTCCTCTTTCATTTTTTGGAAGAGTTTGTGGAGGATTGATATTAATTCCATTAAATATTTGGTAGAATTCACCAATAATGCCATCTGGGTCTTAGTGTTTCTTTGTGGGAGATTAAGTACTTATTATAGGTCTATCCAGATTTTCTCTCTTTTTTTTTTTTCTGGAGTCAGTTTCAGTAGTTTGTATGCTTCTAGAAATTTGTCCACTTCATCTAAATTATCTTTTTGTTCATAGTATTTTCTTACAATCTTTTTTATTTTGATAAGGTTGATAGTGATGTCCCCTCTTTCATTTCTGATTTTAATATTTGAGTTGCTTTTGTTCCTGACCAGTCCACCTAAAGGTTGTCAATTGTATTGATTTTTTTTTTTTCAAAGAACCAATTTTGGATTCATTGATTTTCTCTATTGTTTTTCTATTCTTTAATTAATTTCCACTCCAATATTTATTATTTTTTTCCTTCTGTTTGCTTCAGGTATAATTTGCTCTTCTTTTTTCAATGTCTTAAGGTGAAAGGTTAGGTTAGTGATTTGAGGTCTTTCATCATCTTCTTTCTTAAAACTATTTAGTGAATTTTTTCCTTTATTAGAGAAGTTGTGGGTTTACAGAATAATCATGCATAAAATACAAGATTTCTATATATCACCCAACATTAACACCTTGCATTGGTGTGGAACATTTGTTACAATTAATGATAACACATTTTTATAATTATACTATTATTAAAGTCCATGGTTTAACTTAGGGTTCACTGTGTAGAGTAGTTCCATGGTTTTTAAAAAATTTTTATTGTTACCATATATACAATCTAACATTTCCACTTCTAATCATATTCACATATATATTTCAGTGCTGTTGATTGCATTCACAATGTTGTGCTGTCATCACCAATATCCATTACCAAAATATTTCCAACATTCCAAATAGGAACCCTGTACATTTTAAGCCTTACCTTGCCATTCCCTATCTCCACCCACTGCCCTTTTAATCTATATTCTAGATTCTGACTCTATGGGTTTGCTTTTTCTAATTGTTTCAAATTAGTGAGATTATACAATATTTCTTTGTGTGTGGCTTATTTCACTCAACGTGATGTCTTCAAAGTTCATCCATGTTGTCAAATGTATAAGGACTTCATTCCTTTTTATAGCTGAATAATATCCCATTGTATGCATATACTACATTTTATTTAACCATTCCTTGACTGATGAACGCTTGGGCTGCCTCCATCTTTTGGCAATTGCGAATAATGCTACTATGAACATCTGTACACCAGTATCTGTTTGAGCCCCTGCTTTCATTTCTTTTAGGTATATACCTCGTAGTGGAATTGTTGGGTCATACGGTAGTTCTATACTTAGCTTTCTGAGGAAGCGTCAAACCGTCTTAAACAGTGGCTGCACCATCTTACATTGCCACCAGAAATAAACGAGTGTTCCTATTTCTCTACATCCTCTCCAACACTTGTTTTTTTCCATTTTTTTGTAGCAGTCATTCTAATGGGTATGAAGTGGTATCTTGTGGTTTGGATTCAAATTTCCTTGATGGCTAATGATGTTGAGTATCTTTTCATGTGCTTTCTGGACATTTGCATATCTTCTTTGGAGAGATATCTGTTCAAGTCTTTTACCCTTTCTTAACTGGATGGTTTGCTTTTGTTGTTAAGTTGAAAGATTTCTTTACATATACTAGATATAGTTGGCCATAAATGTGAGGGTTGGTTTCTGAGCTCTCAATTTGATTCCATTGGTCTATATGTTTCTCCTTGTGCCAGCTGCCATGCTTTTTTTAAAGATGTATTTATGGGGGCAGATGTGGCTCAAATGGTTGGGCGTCCGTCTCTCATATGGAGAGACCTGGGTTCAATCCCCGGGACCTCCCAGTAAAATAAAAAAAATTTTAAAAAAAGATTTATTTACTTTATTTATCCTCCGTCCCCCAGATGCTTCTCTTGTCTTTCTGCTCATTGCTTGCTCACCTTCTCCAGGAGGCACCGGGTACCAAACCCTGGACCTACCTATGAGAGGCGAGTGCCCAACGGCCTGAATCACATCCACTCCCCATGGGCTGCGGGGTCTGCTGGCTTGTGGCATCTGCTCATTGTGGCAGGGAGGGCACCTAGCTTGTTGTGGCGGGGTGGCGTCTAGCTCCTTTGCAGCAGGGGTGGTGTCTAGCTCGTTGTGGTGGATGTGGCATCCAGCTCATTGTGGTAGGGGCAGTGTTTGCTCATATTCTTTCAGGAGGCACTGGAACCCAAACCTGGGACCTCTCATGTGGTAGGTGGGCGCCCAGCTGATTGAGCCACTCCGCTTCCCTACCATGCTGTTTTGATTACTGTGGCTTTGTAATAAGCTTTAAGATTGGGAAGTATGAGTCCTTCAATTTCATTATTCATTTTCAAGGTGGCTTTAGCTATTCATAACCCCTTACCCCTTACCCTTCCATATAAATTTGATGATTGGCTTTTCCATTTTTGCTAAGAAGGTTGTTGGAATTTTGACTGGGATTGCATTGAATTTATAAATTGTGTTGGGTAGTATTGACGTATTAACAATATTAGTTTTCCAATCCATGAACAAAAAAAATGTTCTTCCATTTATTTAGGTCTTCTTTAATTTCTTTTAGCCATGTTTTGTAGTTTTCTGTGTACAAGTCCTTTACATCCTTGGTTAGATTTATTCTTAGATATTTGATTCTTTTGGATGCTATCATGAATGGAATTGTTTTTCTTGATTTGTTCTTCTGACTGTTCATTGCTTGTGCATAGAAACATTACTGATTTTGGGCTGTTGATCTGCCATTTTGCTGAATTCATTTATTAGCTCTAGGAGCTTTGTTGTGAATTTTTCAGGGTTTTCTGTATATAGGATCATATCATCTGCAAATAGGGAAAGTTTAATTTCTTCCTTTCCAATTTAGATGCCTTTATTTCTTTTTCTTGCCTAACTGCTCTGGCAACAACTTCCAGGACAATGTTGAATAACTGTGGTGACAGTGGGCATCCTTTTTCTTGTTCCAGCTTTTAGAGGCAAAGCTTTCAGTCTTTCACCATTAAGTAGGATGTTAGCTGTAGGCTTTTCATATATGCCATTTATCATGCTGAAGTTTCCTTCTATTCCTAGCATTCATTCTTTTAATGTGGTGTATTACATTAATTTTCTTGTGTTGAACCAACCTTGCAAATTACATTAATTTTCTTGTGTTGAACCAACCTTGCAAACCAGGAATAAATCGCACTTGATCATGGTGTATAATTCTTTTAATATGCTGTTACACTCAGTTTGCCAGTATTTTGTTGAGGATTTTTGCGTCTATATTCATAAGAAATATTGGTCTGTAGTTTTCTTTTCTTGTGGTATCTTTATGCAGCTTTGGTATAAGGCAATGTTGGCCTCATGGAATGAGTTGTGGAGTGTTTCTACCCATCAATTTTTTGGAAGAGCTTAAGCAGAATTGAAAGTAAGTCTTAGAATGTTTGGTAAAACTCCTCTGTGAAACCTTCTGGTCCTGAGCTTTGTTTTATTGGGAGGTTTTTGATGACTGATTCAATCTTATTACTAGTAATTAGTTTATTGAGATCTTCTATTTCTTCTTGAGTCAATGGAGGTAGTTTGCATGTTTCTAAGAATTTGTCCATTTCACCTAGGTTATCTAATTTATTGGCATACAGTTATTCATAGTAACCATTTATATTTCTTTTTATTTCGGTGGGAATGGTAGTAATGACCCCCTTTTCATTCTGATTTTCTTTTGTTTTTTGTCAGTATAGCTAAAGGTTTGCTGATTTTATTGATCTTCTCAAAGAACCAACTTTTGGTTTTATTGATTCGCTCTAGTTTTGTGTGTGTGTGTTCTATTTATCTTCCCTCTAATCTTTATTTCCTTCCTTCTGCTTGCTTTGGCTTTTGTTTGCTCTTTTTCTAGTTCTTCCAGTTTTGAGGTTAAGTCTCTAACTTGAAGTCTTTTTTCTTTTTAATGTAAGTATTTAGAGCTATAAATTTCCTACCCAGCACTGCCTTCACTGTATCCTATAAGGTTTGGTATGTTGTATTTTCATTTTTATTTTCCTCAAGGCATTTCCTAATTTCACTTCTGATTTCCTCTTTAACTCATTGGTTGTTTAAGAGTATATTGTTTAATTTCCACACTTTTGTGAATTTTCTTTCACAGTTATTGATTTCTAGCTTCATTTCATTGTCATCAGAAAATATATATTGTATGATTTCAATGTTTTTGAATTTATGGAGACTTGTTTTGTGATCCAACATAGTCTATCCTTACTTCTTTTTTAATATACATGTTTATAGCTATACATTTTCCTCTAGGCATTGTTTAACAAGCATTTCATTTTGTGTCTTTGTTTTCATTCATCTTAAAAGTATTTGCTAATTTAATATCCCTTGTGATTTCTTCTTTGACCCATTAGTTACTTAAGGGTATGTTGTTTATTTTCTACAAATATGTGAATTTCCCAAACTTCTTTCTTTATTGATTTCTAATTTCATCCCATTGTGGTTGGAGAAAATTTGTATGATTTTAATCATTTAAAATTTATTGAGGTTTGTTTTATGGCCTAACACATGGTCTATCCTGGAGAATGTTCCATACGTACTGTTGTTGCATTGAGTGTTCTATAGGCGTATATGAGATCTGTTACTTTATCATTGCTCAAGTCTTCTATTTTCTTGTTGTTTTTAGTTGTTCTTTGCTTTTCCTTTACCTTTCAACCTATTTGTGTTTGAATGTAAAATGTGTTTCCTATAAATAGCATATACTTGGAAATTATTTTTTTCAATTGACAACTTTGGCCTTTTGACTGATAAAGATCACTGTGCATTACACCTTTCCACTCAAAATATTAAATTATACATCAGAAGGAGAAAGCAATATGATGGGAAAGGGAGGATATTTAGTGAATTGAAACCATACCATTAGAAATAGAGAATAAATAATTCAGGCAAATTATTTGTTAATCAAGTAATGCAATAAATCCTTGTTCAGACATTTTATCTACCATGGTTAAAACAATGAGGTGCTAAACCTATTTCTTATCCATATTACTATACCTTTGTTGATTTGCCCTAACATTCCTGAGATTCCAAATTCCAATGGTCTTCGCATTTTAAGGAACTACTAAAATGCACTTTTCTAAAATGAATTTACAATAATAAATACCAATTTTTGTCCCTTTGATTTTTCTACCCAAAGTTTAGTTTCATGTCACTAAGATCAATTTTGGTGTGATCAGATATGGTTCATCTAACCCTTTTGAAAAGGGGAATTTTTCTTTATATTATGTAGTAAACATCTATTAATTTTGCTTCCCCATCTTCATTCCTTCCCTTATTTTTGGTAAATGAAACAACAGTTTTCCTTTGGGAATCGCCTTTTTCCAATTCCCAGTCCATATAGCTTGAGGGAGGATGACTTCCTGACCTCAGTGGTTAGCTATCTCTCTGGACAGGCAATTTCTTAGGGATGAACATGTTCCCCACATAATTAGATGAGATTCAATGTTAGGGACTGTTGCTGGAAATACATTTATTTCTGCTGACGTTTTTAAGTTAGAATGATAACTATGATGATAATGCTGAATGCTTATTATTTTCCAAGTATTGTTCTAAGCTTTTAGGTATTAATTCATTAAATCTCCAAAACAACTCCATTACACAGGTACTTTTACGATCTCTATCATACAGATGAAGAAACTGGGTTATAAGTTCTAAAATGCGCAAGGTCATGGTGGCAAGTATGCAGTGAATGAGATTTTTACCTAGTCTGACCCAGAGTCAGTGTTTTTAATCTTTGCTTATTCTGCCTCCAGGATCTAGGTATGGAGCTGTTGGGTGGGTAGAGTATATATATACAGTCAACTAGTCCAGAGGCAAGAGTTGATGAAGGAAACCCTGGTATTAACTGGATGTAAAGTTGGTCCTGCTCCTCATATCTTGTTATATGAGTGAATAATTTCCACTTTCTCCTTAAATCAGATTGATTGGATTATCATCCTAAAACCAGTGGTGTGCTAGAGTGAGCTCAGATTATGAGCTCTCAGAGCATGAAAGCCAATTGTTAACTTTTCAGGAATTTTCAAGCCAACTAATGTCACATTGTGTAGCTTGAAATCAGCCGTGGTAGGAGTATTTACTCCACAGAAATTGGTAAATGGTGCAAATCAGGGATGTTTTTATTCTTCCTTTTTCTTTTTTTTGGGGTGGGGTGATGGTGGTGATGGTAGGGGTAGAGCCAGTTGTTAAAACATTCACCACTGTTTACAACCAAGAGAGTCCTGATTAATACATATGATAGGATGTCATGCCTTCCACGGACATTTCCAACACAAACAACGATTTTCTGTGCTTTGTCAGTTTTCAAAACAAACTCAATTCTTTTGATATACATGTTAGTACACTGTCATCATAATGCAACATTTCCTGCTATAAATTCCTACCACAGCTAAAGCACAAATGCAAATGGAAAACATGTGGATTGTAAAAACCTTTTGCATGAACTATTCAACCATTTATAACCAGAAAAAAACCGTTGTTTATATTCAGACTGAGTGTTGGGCCCTATCCTTCCCTTCATGCCTGAAAGAGAAAAAAAAAATCTTTTTTGTAAATTTCATAAAATTTATAGAGCAGTTTCTTCTGTGCTAATTTTGTGAAATTTATAAAGAAATGTTTCTTCTGTGCTTTTCACTAATTTCTAAAGGACACTCACACAAAAAAATTGATTTGAGGGATATTCTGCAAAGCAATAGACTAACTCTTTAAAAACATCGGGGACATTGAAGGAAAAAATTGGTAAGTATGGGATTAAAGAGACACGACAACAAATTGCAACAAATGATGTCTGGTTTGGAAAACAAAATAAAACCAAGTATAAGGCCATGCTACTCAACATGTGGTTCAGAAACCTGACAGCCTGTTAGAAATGTAGAACCTCAGGCCGCAGCCCAGACATTCTGCATCAGACTGCAATTTAACAAGATCTCCAGGTGATTCCTATGATACTAAATTTGAGAAGCATTGCTATAATGAATATTATTGGACATTTAGTGAAATTTAGTAAGGACTGAATATTAGGTATCAGTATTGAATAGTAGATATTAGAATTGTATCAGTGTTACATCTCCTGAATGCAATTATTATATTGTGGTTATAAAGGAGAATGTCTGTAAAATTAGGAGATACATGCTAAAGTATTTAGGTGTGTAGTGTCAGGATATTTGCAACAAACTCCCAAATAGTTCAGGAAAAAAAGATAAATATGTATATGTGCATTACATTCATATATATAAGTACAGTAGAAGAAAAAGAAAGTAAATGTGGCAAAATATTAATTGGTGAATCTAGATGAGTTCTAGTCCAACAAATTTTCTGTAGGTTATCAATTTTCAAAATAAAATTAGGGAAACAAAGAAAGTACTCTTAGGCATAGGCTCCAGCCCTCATCAGTTCTCATTTCATTGCTGGTAACCTGGAACTGTTTTGTTTTTGGTGATTGTGGTAATTCTAATGTGGAGCCAGAGTGAAGAACCGCTAGGTTAGGCCAACACCAGATGGAGCAGCTAAGCTTCTAGGCTTCAGATGATTAAAGGGAGCAAGTTCCTCCCATTGATGTTGAGAAATAACGTGGGAAAATAAACTGAGAAAGATAAATAAGAAGAAACATTTAATAATGGAAATACACATAACTCAGAAATGCTAGAAGTAACCCACTATCTACTATAAAATAAAGGAAAAAATGGAGACTTCTATTAAATGCAAAGGAACTTAATAGATTCAAGAGAAGGATGGAAAAGAATTAGCCTCTCAGAAGGAGGAACGATTTAAAGGACTCATCAATAGGTTTCACTCAAATGATCAAAAGGATCAGAGTATACTCTTTAAATGTTCCCTCTAGTTATTTTGTGAGACAGTTTTTGCATAGTTTATAAGACGTTACCTTACTTCAGTTTCCTTATCTGTAAAATGGGGATAAGAACCATCTATTTAAGTTTTGTGGTGATTAAATAAAGCATGAAAAGTTCTCAATATAGTGCGTGCAAATAAGAAACACTTAATACAAGAGCTTGTTGGAGAACACTGGATATAAGATTATTCTAATTTCCGCTTCTTTTTTTTTTAAATCATAATTGAGCTCACAATTTATATGGTCCTAAAAAGAAAGGGCATGGAGGTATCAGACACAACTAATAAATGTCAGTCCTAGCCTTTGTTTGTTTGTTTATTTATTTATTTTTAGATATATTTTGGACCTTGGATAAGAAGAGAAATCATGTTCTATCAGGAGAAAAGTGTCTCCCATTCAAACTCAAATTGTTCTAGGCGGTCACCACTGGAACATTTTACTCAACATCCTCGACACCCTAAAGAGAAAAGGACTAAACTGAAATTTTGCCCTTCTGCTAGGCATTTTCAATTGTCTTATTTGGTATCTTATTTCAGCCTTACACCCTAACCTCCCCCAAAATTAGTCTGTGTTGCACCAACTTAAATAGTAAAGATAAAATGCTTACTAAGCAGATTACGTACACATATCCGTTTAGGTTAGACCTTCTAAACAGTGATGACCAAATGTTCATTTAAAGGAGCCAAATGATCATTTGTCCAAGGTATCATCAAGACATTGACTTTGAATAAAGAAGAATCAATGTATCCCATTCAATTGTTCATATTAGAATATGAACAATTAGCCAAGGAGATGAGCAACAGAGTCAATGTTTGAGCTACTATATTCTGAACAAATAGCCAAGGAGATGAGCAACAGATTCAATGTTTGAGCTACTATATTCTGAACAAATTTTCCCTTAGCAAAATTTAAGAGTCTTAAGAAGAACAGTTTGTATGAGTAAACTAACTTCTAATATATACCAGGAGAAAAAGGTTAAGTACTTATCATGCTTACAAAGAAAATACAAAATGTTCTCAGAAATGACTAGGGAATTCTTATAATTAGAGTAAATATCAACTGCATTATGTTTTATAAGTGTTCTCAAGTGGTCTATCAGCTATTTCCTTTTAAACTTGGAGATGATACCCAGAGGGATTAGGCCTCCTTTTTAAATCTCTGGTTTGTTTAGAAATATTTAAATGAAGTCTCTTTCAAAAGAGTCCAAAACCTTTTTCAATTCGCTATCAAGTTTAAGTTTAAATTGCAAAAAGACTAACTGGCAATTTTATATCCTCAGATAAAAAATGCAGGACTCCTGATAATTGCACTTAGTGCTTAAAGATAGCATAGGGTGGCAAATCAAGCAATGAAAAGCTGTTTTTGTCAAGTGCCTCACAATGGAAGAGTACAGCTGGTGATTGAGATAGCATTGCTGTGGCAGCAGCTCACCTGCTTAACATGGACAACATGCTGGGGCTCAATTCATCAAGCACAGGCCCCAGAAATGTTATAATTTGCAACTAACTCTCAAATGGTTCTGAAAAAAATAGCTGCATGTTTAAATACTTAAATTTAATCTTATTTTAATATGGACAAAATTACATACAAATTGCACAGTGCTATGTGTGAAATGACAGTTATATTTTGCTACCAAGAAAAATTGTAATAAACCCACTTATTTTGTATTTGTCAATTAATCACATGCACTTAGAGAAACACGAAGGGTGAATTTTAATAAACGTAGAAATTTATAATTTAATGTTTGTCTAAGGTGAGATTTATAGTTTCAATTTTGATTAATATGGGCCATAGGTGGATAGATGTTCCTGGAAATATTGTAGGAAACAGTTCTATCGAGGATCCAGTTATAACTTCTGAGGTCTTGAAATATTTCCAAAATGAATAAATGATGTGATAGAGTTCAATATATAATTCAACTGATCTTGGTATTTTACTTACAATCTGGAAATTGAATTCTCTTTCCTAGAGTACAGAAATGTGTGTGGGCTGAGGGAAAATAGTTACTTGGTTACCATGAATAATAATGTTCAGGACTTCCTGAGGAAGAATTGATGGCTATGTGGAAGGGACTAATGTGCCTATGTAAATTAAGGGTTCATGATTCATTAGTGAACAAAATAAAGATAGCTTTCATTCTTGAGAGAGAAGTCATACCACAAACGATAGACATAGAAAATATATTAAAAGATGATAAAGGCTCTGGCAAAAAGAAAGCAGAGGATGTAGGGAGGAGGATGGCAGGCTGACAACATTTCAATAGACCTCACTGAAAGATAGTATTTGAGCAAGGCATTGTAGAAGTAAAGAAGCTAGCTATGAAGCTATTGGGGGAAGGGCATTTCATGCAAAGTCCCTAAGGCAGAAATCTGATAGCGTTATTATAGAAAAAGAATGGAAACTAGTATAGTTGGAGCTGAGTGTGCAAGGGGGAGAGTTGTGAAAGATAAATTCAGAGATAACAGGGGACCAGATCAAGTAGAGTCATGTACTCCATTATTGGGACTCTGATTTACTCTGAATGATATGAAAAGCATTGGAAGGTTTTGAGTGACAATCTGATTTATGTTTAAGATCATTCTGGCTTCTCCTGTACTTTGAACAGTCATAGAAGCTCAAGACTGGAAGCAGGGAAATCAGTTAGAAGCCTACTGCAGTAAATGAGATAAGATGATGGTTTGAGATGAGATGGGTAAAGGTAAGGGTGACAGGATTTCAGTATGGACTGGATGTGGGAGGTCAGAGACATAGAATTTAAGGATGATTCAGATAACCTGAGCTACTAGAAGGATAGAGTTACAATCAAACTGATGGGAAGGGCTATGGGTGTATGTTTGGGAGTACAGGGGTAAAATCATGGGTTCACTTTTAGAAATGTTAAGTGTGAAATGTTTATTAGTCATCCAAGTTAAGTGTTCAAGTGGGCAGTTGAATATAGGGATCTGAAGTTCAAGAGAGAGGTCTGGAAGGGATCTATAAATTTGTGAGTTGTGGGCATTTGGATGATATTCAAAGCTATGAAACTGGATGGGATTACCAAGGGAATAGATAGAAAATAAAAGAAGGTCAAGGACTAAGCCCTAAAATACTCCAAATGTAAGAGGTGGGGGAGAATAGGAAAAAACAAGCAAGGAAGAATGAGAATAGGACACTAGGGAAATAAGAGAAACATGAAGAGGGTATTGTGGCAGTTTGATATTACTGATGAATTCCAAAAAGAAATACTGATTATGTTTGTAAACTGGTCTGTTCCTCTGGGCTCATGATAATCCTCTGATTGTATTAGATTCAGCTGAGATGTCTGATTAAATTATGTTAAGATTAGGGCTCTGATCCAACCACATCATTAGAGTGTGACTCAGCGTTGAGTCCCAGCCCCTTGGGCTGATAAAACAGACTCTCACATGAAAGTAGACACAGAGAAGAACACAGAGGAAGAGAGACAGATCATTAGACATGGCAGAGGCCCTGGGAAGAGAGATGAGCCTGACTGTCTACAGCTGACCTTGTGAAGAGAACTAAGATGCTGAGCCCGGAAAGAAATGAGCCCTGGGGAAAGATACGAGCCTTATACCAGCCTGTAGCTGAGATTGAAGAAGCTGGGCATACAGAGCCTTAAGAGGGAGAAGGAAGGCTGAACTCTTTCAGACGTCGGCAGCCATCTTGCTCCAACATGTGACAACAGACTTTAGTGAGGGAAGTAATTTATGCTTTATGGCCTGGTAACTGTTAAGCTTCTATCCCAAATAAATACCCTTTATAAAAGCCAACAGAGTTCTGGTACTTTGCATCAGCACCCCTTTGGCTGACTAATACAGGTATGATGTCCAAGAAATTAGGCAAGGAAATTATATCAGGGGATCAAATGAGTCAAATGATACTAATGGTTCAGTTTATATGAGCACTGAGAATTACCACTTGTTTTAACAATTTGTACAGTATGTCACTGGTGATAGGAGCCTGATTAACATGGGATTAAGAAAGGTTGGAAGGTAAGATTTGGTAAGAAGAATAGATAACCCTTTTTGAGGAGAACTACTGTAAAGGGTGGGGTGGTAGTTTGTAAGAGAACGGATCAAGAGAAGGGAGAATTATTTTTTTAAGAATGAGAGAAATAAATGCATGCTAGTACACTGACAGAAATGATCTGTAAGAGTGAGGAAATGATTACGCAGAAGAGAGAGGAAAGAATTGCCAAACTAGTGTCATTGTAGAATTAACAAGTAGGATGGTCTTTTGATAGTATGAAAAGTTCATCTATGGTCAGAGTGAGGAAGAGGCCAGTATAGATGCTAGTAGGTGGGTAGATGTAGTGATGGAAATTGCTGGAAAGTCTCTTCTCATTGCTTTAAGTTTCTTGGTAGAATAAGACTCAAGTCATCAGATGTTAGAGGTTTAAAGAAAGGAGAGAAGGTATGAAATAATGGTTTAGGGAGTAGGGATAAGCCAGGGGAGGACCATGTAGAGTGACTGCTGGCTAGCAATAAGGACCCGCTTGAGGTTCATGGTCATGAATTTAACCCAGTCTGCAGGGCTGTGTATTTTTCTGCAGTCATGTTCAGCTGTAAAGGATGCAGACACCGAATAGGCTGATAGTTGTGCTTAACCAGAATTATGGTTGTGAAAGGAGTATTTACCCATTGTGGTGGTTTGAAATTTTATGTACCCCCCAAAAAAAACATGTTTTTAAACCCAAACCATTCCTGTGGGTGTGCATTCATTGTAAGTAGGACCTTCAGTTAAGGTGTGGCCCACCTCAATCAGAATGAGTCTTAATCATATTTCTGGAGTTTTTTACAAGCAGAATGAAATTCAGATATAGGGAGAAAAAGTCACAGGAAACAAGAAGCTGAGCATCAACGGAACCCAGAAAAGAAGGGAGAGACCAGGAGATGCCTCCAAGTGCCTTGCCATGTGACCAGCTAAGGACCAAGAGTTGCCAGCAGCCAGCCCCAGAACGATAAAGTCTCAAGAAGAAAGCACTGCCTTGATGACGCCTTGATTTGGACTTTTTCCAGTCTCAAATCATGAGTGAATAAATTCCCATTGTTTAACCTGACCCATTTCATGGTATTTGCTTGAGCAGCCCAGGAAACTAAAATACTCACAGACCACCAGGGATCAAACTACTAAGTAGATATAAAGAATTCAGTACACTGCTTCTCATTAAATAAAATCACACTGAATGTAAACCAATGGGCCCTGTTTAATCACTCAGGAAGATGGAATAGCTTTCTCCCGAGCAAGTTACTGTTTGGTAGTCATCTATCCATATATACAATTTTACTGAGCATGTGTTCCAGACACTGTGAAGAGCAATGACATGGAAACTAGTTATAATCCCTCTCTTCATGATGTCTATAGTCTAGTGAGCAAGAAAGACATTCATCAGGGTATTATATGATGAATATAATGTACTCCAGAAAAATACAACAAGGGGATTCAATTTTCAATTATCCATTTGCCAAGGATTATCTGAAGCCACTTTTTCAAATTCCAAAGGACTAATGCTGTGAGCTCATTTCTAGAGCCATTACATCAAGAGGAATATCATGGCCATAGCAGGAAAGTGGAGTAGCTGCAGCATCAGGGCAACCTGACACTCCAACTTCTGAAGTAAGGTTCTTGACCTTCAGTGCTTTAGGGCATAGTGGCTTATATATCTCCTTTCCAGAACCTAGATTTGGGTTCACCGCATAGTAGGACTGACTATCATTGAAATGAATTGAATTGTGCCACGACCACTCAAATGCACTGTCAAAGAAGTGAATGCTCTAAGGCAGGGGTTCTTAACCTTTTTATTCCATGGACCCCTTTGCCAGTCAGGTAAAAACCACGTACCCATTACTAAGTCCACACTATACTGTGTATTATTTAATAAATATATCACACCCACACCACCACGTCCCCACAAGAACGGTTTTCGAATTTTCAATTCAAGCTCATGGACCCCCTGAAATCTAAGAACCCCTGCTCTAAGGCAATCTTCTTCAAGCTTTTGCAGCAATAGAATTTTATTTTCCCCACAAGTGAAGTTTTTGGAAGAACCACGATTCCTATATAAAGGAAGTGACTCTGCAAGAAGCTAAAGTGTATAATCCTTGCTCTCTTCTACCTACAAGATATGTCTTTGTACACTCACAGGGAGCCTAGTTAAGGCCATGACCTCTGAGCTTGGCTTCAGAAATGTGAGGCTTTGCTGGGACACAGTCTCCTTCTACCTAGTGAGGTCAGTAGCCTTCTCACTTCTCAGGTGAATACAATCCATTTTAAACACACACAAAGAAAATTTAACTTCCTCTTTGATCACTTTGACATCTTGTTAACTCTTTGATGGCCTATTCTAAGCTTCATCTCATGATTCTTGATAGAATCATCCCCAATAATCCATTGGCTATAAAACTGCATTGCTCACCCTTGCCTTATTTTATTAAATATGTCAGTCTATGCTGCTACCCCAAAACCAGATTACAATATGCTACGTCCATGTTATTCAAAAAATATACTCACTGCTACTTGGTGGCAAAAATAGTCCATTGATATTTCGTGGTTTGCTGTGATAAAAGATACAACTGATCTTCACACAACCAAGAGGTTGAGTTTCCCAGAAACATGAAATGCTGCAGTTTTGCTAGACAAAGGAGGGGGGGAAATGCAATGATCAGATATATTCACAATAAACACAATGTGCTACAATAGAAGAAAATACTGTGACAAAAACTATTTCAATTACTGATTTAGGACATGTGTGCATCCTGGCTCTCAGTGTTTTTAGTCCAGCTCTATAAAAGATGCAATGGATGTTCCTGAAACACATTCCCCCATTCTTCTAAAAATTTAAGCTTAGCCAGACTTTAAATATTTGCCATTGGTAAGAAACAATCATTTCCCTACTGTGTTGTAATAGCAAACATAGTTCAGTATTACTGGACAGCGATACTTTTAAAAAATGATGATGCTGAGTAATTCTACCTGCATTTCCATGTGTCTAAATCTGCAAAGTGGATCTAAACATTTCCCCTCTCTCCATAATGAGCACACAGTGTCACTGCCAAGGGCCTCTTCACAGTGTCGGAATCGGCACTGGGAACCCTAGAAGAAAAAAGTAAACAGTGCAAAAAACTCCCAATATATTAATGCTAGTGTTCAAAACAACAGGTTTCCAATTAATTAAAGAACATATAAGTAAATCAAATTAGAATTAAAAAATAGGTACTATAAGTAAAAAGCTATAAGTCTAAGTTTAGCAATTACTCTAATTTTAGTGAAACACTGACAGGACAATCTAATGATTAAATAGAATATCATGCCACAAGTCACTGTTAAAATACTTCCTTTTGTTACCAATTATCCCACGTGACTCACTAAGGATAGAGACATAAGAAACCAGTGAAAACCTTGATTACAATCCAATGATCTAACAACCTCATTTCTCTTTCTGAAGAAAGCCAGACAAAAGTTTTACGAATCACCAGCCATATTCTAATTGTGGAGATGGTCTCTATTAATAATTCTTTTTATTGGATAATCTGTTTTCTTACTTAGCCTATGGAGACATTGATAAGCATGCTTATTTAGGGAAGGTAAATGGAGCTTAAAGTTCTCATTATTGTAGAACTTTAAATAATTATCACATTATTAAATATATAGACTTTATGCCCTTGATCTACAAAGACAAACAATTGTGCCTATGCATGCACACATCAACATTTTTATATACCAAAAAAATTGAATTTCTTTCAATGGACTGCTATTTCTTTCTATTTATTCTATGTGCTTTTTACACCTAGATTCACAGTTGGAAAAACTGCAGGCCACTGTCTTTTGGGCAGAAAGGTGTGTAACATACAATTAAAATATTCCATTAAATCTTCTCACTTTTGACACAAGTTCCATGGTTGTTCCTTATCTTTTACCCCCCTCCCACTCTGTCTTCACTTCCTCTTTTTTTCTGGGTCTGTAGATTTCATAGTACAGGGTAGTAGCAGGGATTTTGAAGTCATATAAACTGGTAACGAAATCCCTGGCTCCACTACTTACACCATAGTCACAAAATCAATGTTATTCACCTTCTCTGTGCCTCAGTTACCTCATCTGTAAAAAGGGAATAAAAATTTCCCCTTTACTGTGTTCGCTATCATTATTCTTTATTCATTCATTTAATTATCTTTTGAGAACCTACCACTCACCAGTCTTGGTGCCAAGTACTGGGGATATAAGTAGTAAAAGACAAAACTCTCTGCGATGTGGAGCATAAATTCTATTATTATCATCCCAGATTTAATCTTAAAGTAACAGCTAATAGGAGTGGATATAATTTCTGTGGTTAGTCAAAGAAGTTGGTTTCATTCAGGTTTCCTAGAAGAGAGGAAGCACTTTAAACCAAACACATTGTCTCATCATTGGATTCATTCGGCCAGGAGCAGGAAGCTCCAATTACAGAGTATCTACATTTATTTGGTTTCATTGATATCCCATTAATCTTAATCTCTTGGCTTAACGTTTTTTTTCCTATTTAACTTTATAAACTTTAATTCATATTTATGATTTAGTGAATTTGTTTATATTATTTATTTTCCTTTTCCCATGATATTTAACTATTGCTATGTCTTAGACTTTTGACAGGGAAAAATTCAGTAGCTGGGTTAATGAATCTCAAATAAAGAATCAATTAAACCAAGTTTGACAGTGGACCTGAATTCAACTATATGAATTTATGGCTGGAATAACATTAACCCAAACAGTGTGATGTATATTATAATGTTTCCACATTAAGAATTTGGTGTGTCACAGAGCTATAATATAGGCATAATGCAGGCACATGTGGATTAAAAAGCCATAGGCATGTAACTGGGATAGATAAGGGCAGTTTCAAACAAATTATAATTTTAAATTATCTCAGATTTTCCTCAGAAAAATTCAATATATCAAAAATAAATGATAAACTTTTAATTTAGATTTTAAGTACATAAAATATTTTGTGGGAAAATAGTTACTTTTGATTCAGCAATGCAAATTACTGTTATATCTTCCCTCATCCTACTAAAAAGCTTAAGCATGTGAAGTACCATAAATTGTACAATATTTACCTTTATGCATGTGGAATAAAAAAAGAAATAGCAGTCATTCCCAACTTCTGCCATTTTCAACTCTCTTGCTGCTAATCCAATGTTTTTTAAAATATAAGAATTGCAGGAATGCAAATATAAGAACTATCAGTGTGTAAGGGGGAAAAAGAATTTTTTTCCACAGTCTTTCAGGCTATCAGCAGTTATCCTTTAAAACTGACCTCCTGTTGACAGTATATTACACAATAGATAATTCTTAAAGAAATTTAAATTAGAAGATACCTTCTCTAGCTTTGCAGAAATGTTGAAAGTGGTTGCTAGTCAGCACACAAACTCAAACTTCCAGAATTTTCCTCATTGTTACCTAATCCATTGTTTGCTCATCATAAATGACCTCACATGTAACTGTAGGTTAGTTTTACCGTAGTGAATAATGTAAAATATTTCCCTTACTCTCAATTCTAGGATATTAATGAAAAAAGTAGTAAAAACAAATAGCATATTTTGTCTGCCAATATTCTGATTAAATATGAAACAAATTAGCTCTTACTTTCATAATTAAAAGGCGATACATATTTTACAAGTTAATAATAGCTATTCCTTAAATCTCCTTATTTCTATACATGGTTTGGGAACAAAACTAACAATTTAAGTATCAATAATAGAGATATAAGCTATCCATATTATCCAAGATAATAAAATTATTTAAATATGTTCTTGCTGCTATGTACTGATTTGGGGGAAAAATCATATTTGAATTGTAATATTAATAGGTACCTGAAAATAAGTTGGGCTACTTATTCATCTGGTAGCTACATTTCATTCAATTTTCATCTATCTACTAAAAGGAAGAACTTCTTCCTATAGCAGAAAGTGCTTGAAAGTTTGGAAAATTCATTGAAAATAAAGTGAAGTACTCTGATTCCCAGAATGAGATATTTCAGTTGGCAGTTATAGAAGTCTTCAACATAGCATCTTTACTAAAAGAATGAAAATCTAGCAGAAATTAATAAAAATAGTCATAGTACCTGACTTAGAAAATACTGACAGAGTAGTTTATAATAGATCAAATGTATTTTAAAATTGGAATGTACTTTTAACTGGAAGTTAGAAAAGATCAAGGCAAATATGGATTCCCATACTGGTTTAAGTAAAACTAAGCTGGCATGAACTTTTGAACACAATGTATTAAGATAAAAATCTAGAAAAGAAAACAGGAAACTAAAATTTAGGAAGAGTTGTTGGTCTATAAGTAAGAAAATGATGAAAAGATCTTGACAATACTAGAAGTAAATGAAGAAGTAGAGAATAAAGATTTGGCTAAATTCTTGGAAATATTAACAAATATAGAGACAAATATAACATCCTGACTTTGGTTTTGCCCTACCTTCTAACTCTAGAACAAAAAAGTACCCATCTTATGCACATAGGCTACTAGAAACACCCCTAAGGAATATGTTTAAATGGCCCTTGCCTCCAAATAAATTCTCTGTCCACCTATGAACTTGAAGCAGCATTAGACTTTTCAAATACTGTTACCAGGACCATTATTGCATATTACATATAACATCATGATAAAAGCCATTGTGAGAATCCATGGCATACACAAGGGAATGGCTGAAAAAAAAAATGTTTTTACCTTATGTAGTCAGGTGTGAACAGGTCAAACTCAAGAGGGGAAAATTTTTGTCATTGCAGAGAACAGTAAATAGATCTGTACATAATAGTTTTTCAAATGTCTGGAGCCCTAGTATCTTCTTTATCCCCCTCTTTTCTTTTCCTTATTCTCTTCTCTCTTCACTCCTCTTTTCTTTCCTGTTATTGAAATTTACACTACTTTTTCAGGGAAAGTTAAGACCCTACCCATGAGGATTTTTACTCCCTGTAAAGAAGAATGGGAAATTCCTCCACAACTGAAGTTAGACCTGCAAATTCTGTAAGTACTTTGTGTTGGTCAAGGTAGAATCACATCAAGTGTCTTTTATCTTTGGTGCATGCTAGATCATTGACACATCTGTCAGAGAAGAAAGTCTTCTAGTTTGTAATCCTGTAACTCCATTTTTACATACCAGGGTCTGGTAGCAACTCCTTGGTGGCTCTTCAGGCCCACGAGAATCAGGCAAAGCTGCTGGCTGCTAAGCTGCAGAGTAAAAGTCCAGTTTAAAGCTGTGAACTGGTCTTGCGCTTCTTCCTGAACTTGGACTCCTCTGTTGTTGCCAGATGCTTTGCTCCAGGCACTGATGAAACCTGCTCTGGAGAGACTGTTTCTTGCTGCTACTATTCAAAGAGCAAGTGGAATGTTTTGGAAGATGATCCTTTCTCAGAAATGACAGAATGCTCGACCTAGAAGATTCTGTGGCAGTTTGAGAAATGATAGTTGATCGTTGTGAAGGTTATTTGTTGGCTCTTTGAGACCCATGAGACAACCTACTTTTCAGGATTCCTCTAGAGGAGCAAAGCCACTGGTGCTTGACTATATAAAGTTCTACAGAGTTTCTGGTCACAATATGTCACAGCCAGCATCAGGTGTTTTCATGTTTTCTGTTTGTTTTTTATTTTATTTTGTTTTTTTGCCTTTTTGTGTTTTCCTATGAAAAAATTAAAATTAGCAGAAGAGAACGTAAATACTTAGAAATGGCAAATATCCTCCCACCCTCTACCCCTCCAACCTCTGAATTCAACAAAGAACAGTGAACTTTTTAAAGAGATATTTTATTCTTTGGGAACCTCTTTACTATATAGATACCTCAAAATGAGATATAGTTTTCAGATTTCCCCAAAAGCTCAATAAAATGCTGGAGAGTTAGATTCTTGCAGTCAAGAATATTATAGAAATGAGACTTGAGGCTTGTCCAAGGACATAGAGGAAGGCTGTTAAGTCAAAACTCCCCTACAACTCTATACTGAGGACTTACAAGCTACATGGGATAGAAAGGCTACTATTATTAAACATATAATATTTATTTTATTTAATCACTGACTGATTCCAACATTTGTTTGAACAAGGAAGCCACCAAAAGCTGTTTTTATCTCAGCAGTAGACTACTCAAGCCATTTAAACTGTTGGAGCTCATATGTAAGACAAATGAGATTCCTATGAAAAGGGTGAAATCTGGTTTTTGGTATTGTGTGCTTTGGAATTTATCTGAGGATAAACTTTGCACTCACTGGGGAAAGAATATCAGAACCCATTTCGATCATAAGCTGCACCAATGAGGCGTAGTCCAAAGGGTAACTTTTTTTTTGTCCCACGTGTTTTACATGTAGTTTTCTAACATTCTACCTGGGAAATCACTTGCCATTCTGCCTGTGGGTTATAATGGCTCTAGATATTTCTAAACTTGTACAGCGCTTCTCCCAGGAATTAAAGAGACCAGGCAAAGTAGGTTTCATCAGAATTGTGTTAAATCGCCATCTGAGATTGATTCAGCACTTACAACTTGATGTTAATTTTCAAAAATATCATCGGTTACTAGGTTGAGCACACACACACCCGGAAAACGGATCCTTATTTTCAATGGTCATCCGAATCTCGGGGAAAAATACTCGAGGGGCTCACGCGAGGGGCTCACGCAGGGACGCACCCACGCGCCCGGATCCCTGCACTACAACTCCCAGAGGGCGCCGCGGCTGTGCGGCCGCTTCCGGACGTGTGTCCCCGCCCCTCGCTTGGGCTACGGCGACGCGGCACTGCGGCTGCGGGTCCTGGGTGCGGAGTGTGCGCGGCAATAGTACCGGGGTCCACTGTTGAAGAATCTGTCCGGCTGGGACGTCCGGAAGCGCGTTGTCCCCTCGCACTTGGTCTTGGATCTAGGATGAGACGCCTGGGCTCGGTGCAGCGGAAAATGCCGTGTGTGTTTGTGACGGAGGTGAAAGAAGAGCCTTCCGCCAAAAGGGAGCATCAGGTATGGAAGAGCGCGGGGCCCAGCTGGGCGGCCGTATGTGGGCTCCTCCCCTCCCCGCCGGCTCCGTTTGAACCTGGAGTCCCTTGCAGGCCGGGAACTTTCCTCCGGTTTCGCTGGGGAAGTCTGATGTGGGATCCCGTACATTCTGAGCTCCCAGTCCTTCTCCCTTTTTATTTGTAAGGGAGGGAAGCTGTGAAAGAATTGTTCAGATCAGGCGATTCTAACTTACCCTGGAAATTGAAATCCCACATACTAAGTAGTATCCCTTTCCGTGATCTTCTCAGGTTAGCACCTTTTGGGCGAAGATCCTAAGTATTCCGATAATCACCGCATTCCAAGTTTTCCTACGTTTCAAGAGTGTGCTGACAAAAGTGGAGATGTTAGAAGGCTTGCTTTACCGTTCTAACCTAGGACCCGATGACCTAATTTCGTTGCCACTAAAGATAGACCCCACGCACTGTTATACCAGTAATTACTGACTTGATTCTGACTTTGGTCTTCTGATCTCAAGGTTTTGGACTCTATTAGCACCGTGTTTTACACATGGCAGTGTGTAAATGCTGGTTAATGAACAGGAGTAAGTAGTGTCAGGATGATTCTTCAGTATGTAGCAAAATCCTTGATCAGCAATATCCCCCGTTATTTATACTGATAAAGCTGAAACTGACAAATGAATACTCTCAATGCAAACACAATCTAAGGAAAAAACAAGTGATTCTTGGTAGTTTTAACAGCATGTAGAGGGGAAAAACATGAGCCCAAATCAGCCTCAATTATTGAGTACTCACTGTGAGAGGAATTAGAACAGAATTGGTACTAAAGTGTACAACATAACATGTTTAAGGTAGAATAATGACCAGCTTTTGGTTATTATTTACAGAAGCACTATTTGATATTTCACAAGAGAGTCTTATTCTAACTTTTTAAGTCTACCTGCTTAGTCTAGGAGAATGCCTTTTTACAAACTAGACACCCAAATTTTGTTGAATGAATGACCACAAGGATTCTTGGATAAGCATTATAGTGAAACTCCTGAATACAATATTCAGAGTAAAAGATTCATGAGCATTTTTCGGCAAATAAGATTACAGAGAAGAAACTGTAATCAAAATGAAGCTTAATCAATCAAGAAAAAGACAGTTGATAGAGGCAGTTTTCTTTTGCCTTCTTGGGCATTTTGCAAGTAAAAACATAAATGTAAGCAACCACAGTTGATGTAGCCTCAAAAATGTATAAGTTTGTAATACTGTAATATCTATCTGATATAAGAAGTCCCTGTTACTAATGAGAAAGCATCCGGGGTTTTTATTTTTCCTTCAAGCAGACACGTTTTCCAAGAGTACTTGTTGAACTTTATAATGTATCTAAACATTTTTAGGATATAAAATTAAGGTGTGTTTCAAAGTCTATGAACTCAAATATGTAGACAGATGCAAGAACTATCAAAATGCAGGTTTACCAATGTAATTGCTTTAAGGATGAAAGTAATTATAGGTTCTGCAAGCTATGCTTATGATGGTAGTTAACATATATATGAAATACTAATTGAAAAGTATATGAAAACAAGTAAATCCAGAAAGCATTTTAACTTTGATTTTTGTAGAAACTTGCATGTAGGAAATAGAAATTGATATTAACTATAGTAGGGGGAAAAAGGCACCAAGAGACAGGGAATAACTAATTATGCTGAAACATTCTTTGTGATTACCTCTGAAAGATGAGATTATGGATGATTTCTTGTTTCTCCTCTTTTATATTTTACTTTCCAATTTTTCTACAGTGAGCATGTATTAGCTCTGTGAGAAAAAAATACAAAATATAAACTCTCTTTGTTATCTCTCTTGCCTGCTTCCTGAGAATGTTGATTGAGGCAAGAGGAAATCACCACATCCTCATTAAGACTTACAGGGAACCAAGTCTTAATTGAAAAACTTCAAGTTCTGGAAACCACAAAAATGTTTGTGTTTATAAAAGCGTGGGAAAAGCCTCACTTCATGTAGGGTAGAATAGATTTATTCTTAGAAAAAAATATGAAAATTATGATTGGAAAATACTTGTATTAAACTACCAGCAGTGCCTATTTATTTCAGTTAGTTAAATACATGAGCTGGCTCTTCCTGTACTCTGCTCCACCCACAATGGCTGTCTTATATTCTTCAGAAACATCAAACAGCCTCCTGACTTGGGACCTTTTGTGTTCAGATATTTACATGGTTCATTCCCTGATTTCAAATCTGCTCAACTATTGCTTCCTCAGAGAGTGCTTCCCTGAACTCTATATCTAAAATAGCACTCCATCCCTTTGCTTTCCTTTACCCTGTTTTTCTTAACACTTCTCAGAGCTAATATTGGTTATGCATTTTGTTGTTTTTTTTCTCTATCACTAAAATGAAAGTTCCATGAAGGCAGGTACTTGCTTGTTAACTTCTATATTTTCAGTGCCAAGGACAGTGCTTAACCCATAGTAGGCATTTTAGTAAATAATTGTCAAGTAAATGATTGAATACACTGAACACCAGTGCTGGGGATACACCACTGCATGGGACATGGACACTGAGTCCTTGTGTCAGGCTTATTTTGGTAGATAAAGCACACCTGTAAATAATTACAAATCTGTGGGAAAGCAGGTATTGCTGTTATAGCATAGGAGAGGGAGTGATTCAGGAGAACTTCACAGAAGAAATTTTTTATGTTGTCTTGACTGATAAGCAGGAGATCATCCCTTAGAACTAGTGAAAGTAAAAGCATTCCAGGTGAGAGTGTGTGCACAAAAGCAAGAGGCTGTCTATCTTAAACCAATTTTTTTTCTCTCTTTTTAAAGCCATTTAAAGTTTTGGCAACTGAAACTATAAATCACAAGGCATTAGATGCAGATATATACAGTGCAATTCCAACAGAAAAAGTGGATGGAACATGTTGTTATGTTACTAACTACAAAGGTAAAAGAAAACTATAATGTTTTATTACAAATACTAATTTATTACAAATACTAGTTTTTCTTGATCACTAGAAATCTGAAATGAGTATTTGTACTTCATGAACCTGTGGTTGAAGCCTAAGTATAATAGCAAAATAATAAATTCACAGTTGTTTTATTATACTTATTTGTTATATCATTGTATTTTTTTCTCTTGGTGAAGAAAGGGAATGTAACTAACTTTTCTTTAATACCCATTAAGGGCCAGGCATTATGATAAATGCTTTATACATGTTATTGCTAATTCACACAGTAAACCTCTCCATTTCACAGATTGGAAACCAAGGCTCAGAAAAGTTTCCCCAAGACCAAATGGGTAATAAATGACTCAGCTGGTAATGAAACACCTAGGTTTGTCTGACTCTAAAACTTGTCCTCATTCCACCAATCCCAGCGCTGATTTCATTGGTTTTATTACTTATTGACAATGTCTGATTTATTTCATTTTAATATACTTTATTTCTTTAATTTTTTATTAAGATACTTTAAAAGAGGTAGAAACTCAAAAAGAAATTGTCAACTATGTTAATAAAAAAATACATTGAAAGGGGAGAAATATTCTTTGTGATTACTTCTGGATAATGAGATTACCTCTTGATTTCTAGTGCAGGAAATAGAACATTAAATGGGAATCTGGGTGCCTGGTAAAATGGACACATTCCTGGTACCAGTAAATCTTTTCTGCAATGGATGTTTTATGCTTACTAGTGTAAAGAACAAAAGGTCTATTCAACCAGAAATGATAGAATACAGTTTTAACCTGGCTCTTCATATTATTTATCTGGATAGCAGGTAATACAGAATGAACCAAAGTGTAATTAATATTTTTAAAAATTAGCCTCTGATTTATATATTTGATGGAACTCAGTGATTTTTCTGGCATATATATTAAGAAGCTTCAATGTGCATCATATGTGAGGAAGCATAATGGTGGCAGTTAAACAGGGTTGGGTTGCTAAAGACTCAGAACCCAAATTGACGGTGTTTAGAAATCTATTTTTTATTACAGAAAAAGGATACACAACATAGCAATGGTAGTCAAAGTAAGGATATACATTATAGCCCAAGATTGTCTGATAGCAAATGTCTGGAAAGGCCAGGTGCAAGCATCTGTTGTCCCCCCTCTGTAAATTCCTGGCTATATGCACTTTATTGGTTTGGGAATGACCAATATGAGCAAGGAATACCTTGAAACTAGGGAGTCCAAAATGGAGTCTCAGTTGGGTATTTTTATATTTTGCTGGTCATGTTGGCATATTTCTGCTAAGTAACCAGCCTCAAAGACAGAACTTTCTGAGGGGTTCACTAAAACCAGGTGCAAATCATCAGTCTCACTGTTAATAAAGAATGTGGACAAACTGCCCTAAAACTCCTGAGACCCTTGGTTACAAAGCGACAATATTAGTATTTTCATGCCATGACCAGGGGGTCAGTGCCATTCAAAACAGTTCAGACTAATACCAGGCTTGGTGGAATTAGTCCTTACAGCACATAGTTTAAAGTTCCAGGAGAGGTGTGAATAGATTTATTTGGTTGTTTTCAGTTAGTATAGCAGTAGCCTGTTTCTCATAAATGCTAGTTATTAATAAAATGTGGCTATGGTAATGAAAGGATCAATACTTTTAAAATTTTATCTCTGTCTTTCTTTAACCAAAGAAGTAAATCTTCTAACATCATCAGGTACTGATAGGTTGTATATGTCCATCTTACTGCATATTTTCCTGTATCTTCTACAGTTGCTGCTGCTTTTAGAGAAGATGTCCCTTCTATTTACAGAAGAATTATATTCTGAAATGTCTTCTAACATAATTTTTATTGCTTGTCCCTTATACTTTTCTTTTCCTTTTATTACTATTATTTTTTTTAGGTCAGCCATACCTTTGGGCTCGGCTAGATAGAAAACCCAACAAGCAAGCTGAGACCAGATTTAAGAAATTTCTACATTCAAAAGAAAATTCAAAAGGTTGGTGAGTTTTGTGATTTTTTTTCTTTGCATGATTTAAATAGCTGAAATACATGGCTTATTTATTATATTTCTATATATTAGATCCTTTTGTATACTTTAAACACTTTGGAAAAATAGAAGTATAATTGAATATATTTATATATGAAAGTACTCATCTAAATTTTTTCCTAATATTTCTGACTTCATTATTGTATGAGTCAATTTTATTAAAATGTATGAATTACTACATATATTATTAATGAGTGTCACAACTTGATTTTTAGTCTCACAAAAAAGACAGTTATGCCATTTTATATATCAGGCACAAATCTCAGAAAAATTAGTATTTTTAATTTTACATTAAAATTCTTCTAAATATTGTATACAGTAGATAAATATTTAATCATTCATGTATATCTACATTCTTTTGTATATGTAGCTGATATGTAAGTATACATAGTCCATAAAAATTACATCCATAAATTTACACATAATGGAACAGGTAGGCTGTTATATATGACATACAAATGGTAGTATGTTCAGAAACTAAAAAAGTGTAGTACCCTACATCATTTATAATAATAATACATGGAGAACAGTTATATTAAATCCGAAATCATAGGGTTTATTTCCTGTGTGTTCCCACTTTGAATCTCTTCAGTATTTTATATTTTTTAAAGTGCTGCCACATATCAGATTATTTTACTCTTTTAGAATTTTTTTGGAATGTTGAGGAAGACTTCAAACCTGTTCCAGAATGCTGGATACCAGCGAAGGAAATAGAACAGCTAAATGGGAATCCGGTGCCTGATGAAAATGGACACATTCCTGGTATCATGAAATCTCTTCTGAAATACAGCTTTGTGTTTACTAGTATAAAGAACAGAAAGTCCATTCAATCAGATTACAGAATTTAATTTTAGTCAGGTTCTTCATATTACTTATCTATATAGCTGATAGTCATTAAGTAATACAGAATTTCTGTACCAAAGTTATGTGAAGACCTAGCACCTTATACCAAAGATGTTTCATATCAAAATGTCTTCTTGGGTTTTAAGATGGAAATTTTACTAACTATAGTCTTTGAAAATTAAAAAATCATTGAATGGGAATAGCTTCAAAGTCCTTTTCAGGATAGATGATATCAAGAAGTCTTTATTTTGTGAGTGGCAATAACTGTGCATGTGAATATTTTTGTGGAGATCCCAGAATTACTATTGAATGAAGGGAATTGACAAAAGGGGACTCACAGTTTTTCTGGGGGTAGGGACATTTTTGGAAAGATATGCTAAGTAGGGAGATACCCCAGATTAAGGTTCAGCCAACAGGAATTGCTTGAGTGCCGTTTATGTGGAAAGCACTGTTTTGAGTTCTGTTAATACCAATATGAAGGTCAGAATCCTTGTCCTTGATGATCTTTTAGACATTGGGAGAAATTGGTCAGTATGGCCAGTATGATTTAAGGACTAGGAGGAAAGAAAATACAGGGTACAGTGGGAGAAAAAAAGGAGAAACTTCCTTGTTCAACCTGGTGGTTAGAAGATGCTTCCAAGAAGAATTGACATCTGTACTGCAATTTAAGAACTAGGAAGTTAGCTGGTAAAGAAGAAAAATGTCAGCCAAACAAACTTCCAGGAAAAAGAGAGAGCATATAGTATTTTGGAAATTTTAGATAATTCTTGTGGCAGAAAAATTACAGGGTATAGACATCTTGAGGAGATTATAAAAGTTGAGGCTGGAGATGTGGAATGGGGTTAGATCTGCCTTGTATCCCATCTAAAGGAGATTGAAGTTCATCCTGAAGATGATGGTTTTGATTTGCAGGATATGGCAGGGCTAACTTTACATTTTAAAAACAGAACTGTGGTAAAAGTAGGGGTAGGTTTTATTGGAGGTTGGCAGACCAGCAAAGAGATTATTACAGTAGTCTGGGTAAGTAATAAGGCCAAATGTATGCTGAGCACAATGGTGCATATGCCTTAGTTTTGTTTTGTTTTGTAAAGAATTCCCCACAATAATAAAGTGTGTTCTGGCAACAAGACCGAGGAAGGAAATTGTAATAACATTCAATAAATACAGACTCAATAAGTTGTTCAGTAAATATTGGAACAATTCAACAAATTGTAAAACACTAGAATATGTCCATAGTCCTGAACCTTGAGAGAAGGTAGAGAGAAAACTTATTCTATAAACAAAGTTTTAATGCTATGTCTTAGAATCATGCTCAATTCTTACTGAATCACAGTATTTACATTTTTTAGTAAGAAAATGTTGGATGCTCTATAGTGAATAATGAAACATGGGCTAATTCTTCCACAGATTACAAAATGAACCTTTATGATTAAAGAAAAGTGGTAATAATAAAATTTTTTTTCTTTAAATGATAGGATGGGTTCCAGTGGAGAAAAACAACAAACAGTACTGCTGGCATTCCTCTGTAGTTAATTATGAATTTGAAATTGCCCTGGTACTGAAGCATTATCCTGATGATCCTGGACTTCTGGAAATTAGTGCAGTGCCACTCTCAGATCTCTTAGAACAAACATTGGAGCTTATAGGAACAAATATCAATGGAAACCCATATGGTGAGTAAAAGCCTTTTTCCTGTCAGCATAGTCACTATCATTTATAAAGAAAATTGTTAGGATCAACTGAAATAAGGTACATGTAACACATGCAGTAAAAAGCCAAATTAAGTAATTTCCTAGCATTAAAGCCATTTCGGTTACTTTTCTATCCATGGAAAAATCTGTGCATGACTCTAGACATTTTGATTTATTAATCTAAAAGGTCGCTTTTAGTTTTTCATTCTTTGCTGTGACATTACAGAACTATGTATGAAAACTGATGTACTCAGGTGCAGCTTTTCATTGCTTTTTAAAATTTAGGTGAGCTGAGTTGATTGAAAATGTCCTTTCCATGCTTAGGATTAACTTAGCTAAAAGTAAGTAAATAGCTGTCTTAATGCGCTATGATAAATGCTTCGTGAAAAGGGAAAAATCTTGCTTCTGGTGAGCTTTCAATCCAGTAAGGGGGGGAGGGGGCTAAAATAAAACAAAGAACTGGAAACATAGCATCTCAAGCACCAAAATAAATACCTTGATGAATTGAATGCAAGTCCTGAGGGCACTATAGAATACATTGTTGACAGGGATGAGAAGATAGACCAAAGAACATTAAAAGCCGGAATAGCACAAGTCACAAGTAGATTGATTGGCTGGTATAAAGAAGCTAATAGTAATTACACAGATTATCAGAGGTGTGGTAGGGCTCTTTGGCAAAAATTCAATGAGAGACGAATGTTGCTAATGGTGTAGTACAGGACTTGGCAAACTGTTTCTTTAAAAAGCCAGGTAGTAATTATTTTAGGCTTTTTTGGCCACACTTCTGAAAGGGCCATAAAAAATACATACATGAGTGGTCATGGTTCTGTTCCAGTAAAACTTTATTTACAAAAATAGTTGTCTGGCTAGATTTGGTCCACAGGTTTGCCAACACCTGGTTTAGAGTACATTAAGATAGAATTAGACTATAATAGGATAAGGCACCACTTTTGAGCAGGACCTAATGTATTTGTATCTTCAAGGAAACCAACTAAACTTTTTGGTAACTTTATTCCTAAATGTTTAAAAAGGCTTTTTTTATTTGGACAGGTAAATTTTTCAAAAAGTTCCTTTGAAAAATATTGTTAATGGCAATTTTTATAATTTAGGGTTAGGAAGCAAGAAGCATCCATTACATCTTCTTATACCACATGGAGCATTTCAAATAAGAGGTCTGCCTACATTGAAGCACAATGATCTACTGTCTTGGTTTGAAGGTTGCAGAGAGGGTAAAATTGAAGGAATAGTATGGCATTGCAGTGATGGCTGTCTAATCAAGGTAATGGCAGAAAATAGCTTTTGAGATTATTTTGACTTATATTTCTACAACAAAGCACAAGTGGCACTAAAATTCTCTCTACACAGGAATAATTCTGGTTTGCAGTAAGGAAATTTAATTTCCTCATCTCACATACTATCATTCTTTGCTAAAACAGTGTTTCCCAACGTCTATTCTTTAAGTTGAGGTTCTACAAGATGCTCCTCAGAAGTTAAAAAAAGTTAATCAAAATGACTAGAAAAGCTTGTGTATTCCTTATCCCCTTCTTGGATTGGATATTCATGTTATACATGAGTAATCTGAGACACTTTCACTAACTATTTAATTTAGATCAGCATTTCCCACATTTGCTTGATTATACCATCTGTTGAGTAAGAAGAGTGCCAGGCTGACAGTTGATGCATAGAAAATGAGTAATTTTATACATTGTGTCCTTTCTACCTTTCTCCTGGATTTGCCTATTTCACTTCTTACAGTTATCTGGAATTTGCAGTTCAAAACCGGACCCAGTTATCAACCCCCTGAATCCACACAATTCACTGAAGCCAGAACTTGGATATCATTTTTAACCCCTTTGTCCATTACTTTATACATCCACATATTAGTTCTTAAAGATTCTGATCTTTTGAATCTACTCCCAACCAATTGGCTGTTAATTTAGGCCAAGGTTCATGCTTGAATTATTGTTATCACTCTCCTAAACAGTATCTTTGTCTCATCCCTGTCCTGTATATTCTTCATAACTGAATGAAAACAACACCTGCATAAAACTTAGTGAAATTAATATTGTTCTTGATCTGGCCCCTGCCTATTTCTAGAACCACCCTCCTCCCTATCTTCCCTTAACAAACAGTGTGTATGTTCTGATCATACTTAATTAACTGCAATTCGAGCAAAAAAACACCATTCTTTTACCTTGGGGTCTATTGCATGATTTTCCCTTTGGTTACAATGCCTCCCCACCCAGATTTTCAGCTGGCTAGCTGATGTACTCACCAACAGACTATTCACTAAATTTTCATGGAGGCCCTGATTATGTTCCTGGCATGTTTCCAGGTGCTGGAAATAAAGAATCAACAAAATAATGTATCTGCCTTCATGAAGTCCACATGCTAATGGGGAAGATAGACAGTAAACAAGTAAATATATAATGTGTCAGGAGGAGAACAGCTATGAAAAAAAGGGTAAGATAAAGACGAGCCTTACACAGTGCCTGGCAGATAACAGGCACTCCAAATAAATATCTGTCAGTGAATGAAGATGGTATCTGTAGGCTAACACTAATACCCCTTTTTTCTTTCCAGGTCCATCGTCACCATCTTGGTTTACACTGGCCAATTTCAGATACTTATATGAATTCAAAACCAGTTATTATCAACATGAACTTAAACAAATATGACTATGCCTTTGATTCAAAGTGTTTGTTTAATCATTTTTCAAAATTAGATAATCAGAAATTTGGGAGGCTGAAAGATATAATACTTGATGTATAAAATGGAAATGCAATTAAAATCAGCTTTGAGTCTATTTGAATTCTGAATATTCCACCATGTTTAAAAGGTAAAAATATCTCAAGGTTCCAGTTGTTTAATATTGAATATATCAATATGAACTCTAGTGTTTTGAAGAAATGAATTTTCCATTTGCAAATATCTGTTGAAAATATTATTTAGAATTAACAAATGATTTTTAACCTCTGGACTTAAAAATGTAAGTAACAGTAAGTAAGCTACCAAGCTTGAACAAAGGCTGGATTTTTTCCCGGAGAACTGAGTAGTCATTTAAAAATAACAGATTTACAATTTTAGATCACTTACTTTCAAAATTAAATAGTTTAATTCAATTAAAACTCAACTTTTATGCTAGACATTTAACAAAACAGCTCAACCTCATTACCTATGTATATATTTTGGATTTGAGAATCTTAACATATATATAAATGAGTATGTAAGTATATATAAAACCCCAATTTTAAATGTTAAACTGTTGGTTTACCCTCATACTCTATGTATAAAAACTCACCATAAGCACATTGCCTACTTGATAGTTATAACTTACTCTAAAAATCTTCAAAACTATACTCTCCTAATGAATTAAAAATTTCATAGAATTTTATTTACTAAAAGTTCCAATTCAAGTAAAAGTATGTAGTTCACAGACTTGCTTGATTTTCAGATGAAGTTTTTAACTTAAATAGCTGAGTAAAGGTGCAGTTATAGGTGGCCATTAATAAATAGGGAAATTAACAGGACTTTCCTCTTCATCTTCAAACTGTTGAGCAGCATCAAAAGGATTAGTTAATTCATCTCCAAGTTGTGCAGAAAGTTTTTTAATCTTCTCTTCTAAGAGAATGTTTTTTTTCACTTCTTCCTTATAATTATACTTCAGATCTTCAATTTCTTCAAAAAATGAAGGGTCGAAATTTTCCAGTTCCTTTTTTAGCTTTTTTATTTCCTCCTAATAGAAACACAATAACTTGAGTAGTCATGTAGGAATACAGAACATTTTTAAGGTTTGAATTAAAGAGATTTAAATAGGAACATGAAAGCCAAGGTAACCTAAAGTCAAATATAGTTATAAAGACAGAAGTATTTTCTTAAGATTTTGTTAAGAAAGTTGCATTGTACAGTATAAAACTGACTTGTTAACTGTGAAATCATATTATATGTTATGTAAGTTACATTCTGGTCTTTAACTAAAATTTGTCAGCTCTTTTAGATTATGGTAGGACTTAATCTTTCTCCCAACGCATATCAGATCCTCTCAATGAGGCAACCAAAAGAATATGGCTATTCATAACATTGAAGTTATTTTGGTTAATTTTTCCCTAGTATCCATGCTCCTTTTGTTTACAAAGTTAACAGGTAAAGCATACCAAATATATGTGTTTTAAAAGGAAACTATACCCTTAAAAGAAACTGAAAATCAGAATTTCAAAAGCTATTAAAAAGACAACCCAAAACTTAATTAAGAAAATATTAAGATAATGAGCTATTTTTGTGACAAAAAAATAAATTTACTCTTTAATCCCCTTTATATTTGTTTTGTCTGTATTTTGTTTTCACTCTTGAATAAAAATCAGATGAAAAATAAACAATGAACTCTGAAATATCAGAATCAATTATTTTAAGTATAAAATTTTAATTCCAGGAACATTTAGGACATGTACTTAAAGATGGTGATTGTAAAGTAGTTTTCAACAACTGTTTTCACAAAACATTTATAGCTCTAAAATTGGACATAATTAAATATTACCTTCAAATGCTGCTTTTCTATATCTGAAGTTTTGAGCTGTGTCTCTAGATCTTTTACCTTTTCCTTTAGTTGATCAGCATCTGCCAAAACAGTTATACAAATTGAGACTCAGCTTTCCCTTTTATCCTGCATAAGCTCAAGATAAAGGATTGGTTTCAATGAATTAGAAGAAAACTTAGGAAACAAAGCACCTGGAAAATATGACATTTTACAGCTTAAACACTTTATTATTATGTGAAAAACACTAATAGGCAGGGCATAAAACACAAAGATGAATATAAAACATGGTCTGATATTTTGGTAGAAAAAACAAAAATATGCAAAGACCTTGGTTTAATTTATTGGATTTTCCCCCATGTTAACATACTTCTAATTTTAAAATGAGTTATACCTCTAATTGCATAATTTATAATGAGGAAAACAGAATTTTTGCTTTAATGTCATTTTTGCTAAATACATCTTTAAAGACCAGATATAATGTTTCATGAGGTCATATTTTGCATCCATTGAGCAAGAAATTTTTTCAAAGTAAGCTTAGGGCAAAATGGGCAGCAATCAACTTTTCATGAATAGGACAACAACCATATGGTCTCCTCATTAAAACTTGGACACAAAAGGATGGAGATGGGGAGAAAATAATTTCCTTATCCTTATGGAACTACAAACAGCAGAACCCATCTTTGTTTGGAAGTCAAAGTCCTATTTTTCATGGCTTTTCACCTTTGTGGAAAGACTAATGATTTTGTAGAATTGCCTTAAGAGGGATCTTTCTTATATTGACACAGATTGGTAATAAAATAATGCAGAAAAAGTGAATTATATATAGCATTTTTGAAAAGTTATCTTAATGCCCACATATATTTAGATAGTGCTTTAGCATTTTCAAAAGAGTTTTGTTTTAATTTTGAGCCTTAAAAAATCTTTGAAATATTCCAGGTACTTAAGGAGAGAAGCAAATTGAGGGTTCAGAAATGCCCTTTGAGGAAACCAAGATTTAGAAAGAAAAAGAGGACTTGCCTAATATCAACATTATTAACAGGTCTTTGTTACTGTTTCTAGTCTAGCACACCTAACTTGCTCATCTAAAAGATAAGTAAAAAAAGATTTACATATGTACTTTTAGTCACTAGAGACAACACAGGGAGTCACTGAGAGGCAAGAGCAGACATGGTATTAAAGCTTCGTAGATATTTATCTGAATCCTGCCTCTGCCATTTCCTAGCTTTATAACCTTGGGGACAAGTTACTTAATCTCTGTGAATCTGTTTTATCACATTAAAATGGAGACAATTGTACCCACTACATAGGGTTTTAAGAGTTAAATTACAGAACACTTGTAAAGCATTTAACATAATGGCTGGTAAAGTCATATAGCTTCAATTTAAAGTAGCAATGGAGACTAGATGGATATTGAGAAAACTATATGAAATATTCAGAGTAGATATACATTGGTATTCTTTGAGAATTTATTATTTTCATCAAACTATCAATGGCACGATTAGGCTAAGAGGTTCATCATAGTATTTTATAATAACAGAAACATGGAAACGTAAATACCAATCAAAAGGTAGATATGGATATTTCATCAGTTTGGTATATGCTACAATAGTAAATGGAATTTTTTAAAGAATGAGATAGATCTATATGTACAGACTTTGGAAGATATCCATGATAAACTGATTAACAAGTTATAAAAGTGTATAGTACAAATCCAATTTTATATCACCCTCCAAGAAGTAGCATGAACATGTATACAAACAAAACCACATACATAGTATGTGTGTATACTATGTATATATATATACATATGCATGTAAGAAGTAGAATGATTTTGAAATCACTTACTCTGAATGGGAATGAAGAGGGTAGAGGATAGACGTACTTTGTTAAAAAGAAACAAAAGTATGGGTAATATTTACATGTTTGTATTTTTCAAAGTCATATTAAATGACAATAACATTTAAAAGAAAACATTGAAAGGACAAAAATGGCCAATACTTAGAAACTGGAAGCTACAGACCTAGAATTCATTGCTTAGCATTGTATCATGAATGAATTTATAATACGCAGGTGGAACACAGGAGCAAAACACTTGGATACTTGCTACAATATAGTACCAACAACCAAAACGGCACAATGGGAATATTTTAATATTTAAATACACAGCTCTAAAATTCACATCAAGGATTTGATTTTATAGGAAGACAGTTATCAGAAAACTCAACAAACCAAAAAGGCAAACCATAATTCAAAAATTTGGGATAGCTAACATGCTATAAATATGTTATGAGATACATTACCAGGTATGATGCTTTCAGCTCTAGTTTGGTCTTTAACTTCTATCTGATGAATTAATTCTGCTTTTTCTTTTTCAAGCTGACTATTAGCTAATCTAGAATACAATGATAGCATGTTAAAAAAAAAAAAAAAGATATTACTCCACAATATATATGGCCATTTCCTATGATCTACTGAGGTACAGTGCTGAGAAATTGCTAATATTTATGAAGGTAAACATTTATTCATTTATTTTCAGTGCTGCAATGACACATTTCTCAAACAGATGGCATGGAATCAAAATTCTTCATTTTTTTCTTAATATCTGACTTGTGAGTAGTTTTCCTACAGGAGAAACCTAATGAAAGCAAGCTACACATACCCCTGGAATTAGAAAAATAATTTTTTTCTCTCTCTCAGTAGTTGCCTCTGGGAAGCTAAGGTTTATTACCTTTTAGGTTATTAGAAGAGTTTAAATTACAAACTGAAATATATTAGGATTGGGTTGACTCTTCTCTCAGTACTTATTATGTAAAAGACAGAGTAACTGGCATTAGCAAGATGAAATAAGGACCTGATTTAAAAAAAAAAGAAAAAAAATGTAGGCATATGAGCATATAATGTACCTAAGAACGTGAAGCTCCCGGTTTAGGCCTTGCTCTGTCTTATCACCTTCAGGAACATGTCTGAGAATCTCAATCTTTGGGTACAATGAGAAGTTAGAAGATAAAGTCTGACATGGAAATAAGACGTTTTGTAAAGAAACACATTTTCAATAAAGCATAATATTAAAATTTGTGTTTTCAAAAGCACACATAAGTACATTTCTATGGTGTTTTAGTCATCATTCTTTCAACAATTTCTACCTGCCAGGCACTGTACTAGGCACTAAGGATACAGCAGTGAACAATACACAAAGTCCCTTCTTGCACTGTCCTTACATTTTTAATAAAAGGAAGACAGACAATGAACTGGTGATGTAATATGACGATATGATGTGATGTGATAAGAATGCCAGATGGTAGGAAGGGATATCAAGAAAAATCCAGTGGAAGATGGTGATATATGGTTAAGAAGGCTTCTCTGAGGACCCTGTATTTAAGCAGAGACCTGAAGGGAGTGAGCTACGAGAATATTTAGGTGAATAGTGTTCTAAACAAAGGAAAGAAGTACAAGGCCCTAAAGCTTAAATGACCTTTGTTTAAAGAACTGAAAGAAAGTCAGTGCAGCTAAAACATTATAAATGGAAAAGTGGTAGAAGATGAGGCTGGAAAGGAAACCAGGTGCAAGATCATGTAGTTTCTTTCCTATAGGCTATAAGAACTTGATTTTTTTTCAAAGGTGATGGACAACTATTAGAAGATTCTAGGACAGGACTGCTATAATTTCCTTTATGTTTTAAAAGGATCACTTGGCAACTTTGTGGAGAACAGACCACGGATAGGGAGAGGATGTAACAATGCAAGAGTAGAAGCAAGGAGACCAGTTAAGAAATTGTTGCAATAGTTCGGGTGTAAGATGGTAGCTTGGATTAGACTGGTAGTGGCAGAGGTGCTGAGAAGTGGTCATATTTGGGAGAAATTTTGTAAATAGAGCTGACATGATTTAATGTTGAAAAAAATGAGGGGTTATCAGAAGAAAAAAGTAAACAATCCTGGGTTTTTGCTTAAACAAATGGGTGAATAGTGACGCCATTCTCTTAGGTGGGCCTTCTCAGGGAAAAATTAAGAGTTCATTTTATCTACATAATAGAAATGCCAAGAAGTGGCTTGAGATATAATGCAGCACTTCATCATGTAAAGAAAATTTACATTACTTGCCTGCTGTTCAAGGTCTTCAGTGTATTTCTTAACTTTTTGCTCTCTCTCTGTTGATTCTCGTACAAGCTGTTTAAGATCAGAAATGCTTTGATTTTTTTTGGCAATATCACTTTCCAGTTCTTTCAGCTTAGTTTCATACATTCTAAAAGTATAAAGAAAAAGTGAAGTGTAGACATGGCAAATAGTTTCATGATTTAAAACCCAATTCACATTAACAAAAAATATAATCAAGAATACTTTATACTGTTTCTTCTAACCAACCCTTTACCTAGATATTTATTTGGCATTAATAGGTGATAACAAGAGACGTAAAATATTCCTAATTAACAGATCAATGAAATCTAAGCCACAAAGGATTTCCATTTATATAGCTCTGCAAAAGCTCAAATTCCAAAATTAGAACACACAAGAGTGAAAACAAGTAGGTTTATCAAATGTGAAATGATAGAACAATCTGATAAGGAATATCAAATATTTTTAGAATCATTAAATACAAAAAAAATGAATAACATTCACAAGTGAAGACGTATGTCTCTTTTATGTGCTTCTGCTTCTACAAACTCATTTAATGCTCAAAATAGCATTGTGAAGTAGAGACAACTATTAGCCCAATTTTATATATTAAAAAATGAAAAATAAAATGGTTAAAAGAAATTGTCAGTCACATCATATTGACTCAGTGCTTTTAAACTAAAACACTTTTTTATACTAAAAAAAGATGAAGGATATTTGAAAAAAAAAAAGCATCTAGTGTTGAAAAATATAGTCGCTGAAATTAAAAGTTCATTGGATGAGTAAAACAATATATTAGGGAGAATTTGTTAAATAGAAAATAGATCCAGTTAAAACATCTGGAATATATCACAGAGACAAGTAAAAGATAAAGTTTAGGAAACATGGAATTGTAGAATGAGAAGTTATGACCTATTTTTAATAGAAATTCAAAAGGGAGAGAATAAAAAGAATGGGGGAGAAGTGGCAGTACCTGAAGAAATAATGATTAAAAATCACTTGGAATTGATGAAAGATGTCTGTATTCATTTCAAGAAGCACAGTCAACCCCAAGCATTATAAATAAAAATAAATTCACAGCTTGGCACTCAAAGTGACACTGATAAACTACAAAGGCATTACACGGAATAAGAAAGAAACAAACGATTACCTATAAAGGATTAACAATTACCTGACAACAGATTTCCCAACTGCAATAATGAAGACCAGAAAACAATGGAATAGTATATTCAGGATTGAGAGAAAACTAAACCCATAATTCTGTAACTAAATTATTGTTCAACACTAAAAGCTTAATAAAGACATTTTCAGAAAAAAATAGTGATGAGTAAGATTCTTGCTAAAAGAACTAAGTTACGTGAGGAAAACCAAAGTTTAACAGAAGAAAAAAAGATTTGGGATTAAATGGTAATGAGAGTTCTGTATTAAAACTTTCAAATGCAACTAAAGTAAATACTCAAGAGCAAATTTATAGCTTTAAATGCCTATGTCAGAAAAGAAGATTGAATGTTAATGTGTCAAATTTTGAGTCAAGATGTTAGAAACAGAACTGCTCAAATAAAGTTGAAAATGAAGACAATTAAAGTTGAAGGAGTAGTAACAAAATTAATGCAATGGAAAACAAAAAATTGAGAGGCTCTTAAAACATGGACTTTAAAAAAAATAGTCAAATCTCTAGCAAGACGAAGTTGTAACAACCGGTATCTACTATGTAACTGTAGGTAACTGTCTAAGCGCTAATACTAAATTAATGTAACCATTTATAACAACCTAAGGTAAGTACAAATAGAACCCCCATTTTACAGATGAGGAAAATGAAGCATAGGCAGGTTAACAAAGTTGCCCAAGTCACAGTAAGTGGGAGTGCTGAGATTTGAACACAGATTTTTTGCTAGGGTCTGTGCTCTTAACCAATACTGTACACTGCCTCCCAAGAACTCAAAGCTAAGAGAAAGCAAAGGAGATATACATAGCATTAGGAAAGAAATAGGGAACTGCAGTTAAAGAGATTTATAAAGTAAGAAAATACTTTGGAATTTATGGCCATCAATTTTAAAATATAAATGCCCTGGAATTAATACATATATGCTTAACCAAACTGACTTGAAAAGAAATTTAAAACTCTGAATCCATTTATAACCATTAAAGAAAGGATCAATAGTTCCAAAAACCCACACTGTCCTAAAGAAATTTTTTTTAAAATTGAGCCAAGGTGGAGCTTGTGTAGCTCGGGTTGAGTGCCTGATTCACATGAATGAGGTCCCAGGTTCAATCTCCAGTACCTCCAAAAAAATAAAATTTGAGCCAAGATGGTTTTACAGGAACATTATACCACCTTAAAGGATGATAATGCTTACAATATTCAAGCTTTTCCAGAGAAAAGAAAAAGAGGGAATGCTTTCTAACTAAATTAAAAGCCTAGTATAATTTTGGCATCAAAATTAGATAAGGACAGTAGAAAGGAAGGAAAATTATGATTACTTCAATATAATACAAAAAGCTTTAGATAAACCTTAGAAACAGATTAGAAACGGAATTTTCTTAATCTGACAAAGTATCTACCAAAGGTTAATGGTGAATGCCACCCAATCAGAGAGGTGGTCTTTGACCACCTGATCTAAAATAATTCTTCCCCATACCTCTGCATCATCTTGGCCTGTCCCAGCAGTCAGCAAAAGGCCTGACATATAATAACTGTTATTAGGTAAATAATAAAGAAACTATAAGGGTTTCAGCAAGAGGAAGCCCTGATGTGTCATGGGTCCCAAAAGAAAGGTCTCTAAACTTTACTTGATGTATAATTTTAGTTCCAGACCTTAGCAAATATATTTCTCTTTTTTTTTTTTTTTTTTGTAAACTTGGGAGGAAAGTGTGATGTGTCATGGGTCCCAAGAGAGGTCTCTAAACTTTACTGTAGCTGGATATACAATCCCAGCTCCAGACCTTAGCATATATGTATTTTTGTGAACTTAGGCAGACTTAAGTTCAAAGATCATAATGAGCTTCATCTGTACAGAGGTTTGTTTCTACTTGGACTAAAAAGGCTTACTGGCCTACTCTGTGCTTAATTACTTGTAAAATCACATAGAGTAGATGTGGTTCAAATGGTTGAATCCCTGCTTCCCACATGGAAGGTCCTGGGTTTGGTCCCTGGTGCCTCCTAAAAAATAAAAAAAAAACAAGCAAACAAGTGAAAAAAACAACTCAGGGGAGCTAATGTGGCTCAGTGGTTTAGGGCCAGCTTCCCACATATGAGGTCCGGGATTCGATCCCTGGCCCCGGTACCTCAAAAAAAAAAAAAAACATAAATAATCTAAAGTGCAAAGCCATCTTCAATCATGATTTAAAAATATCATCATCCCCCTCCCAACTGTTTATAAACTTTTTCACATTAATCTCTTTTCCAGATTCACAGAGCCCTTCTAGAAAAGGAAGGTCAGGGTTTATTATCTCCGTTTCACAGATGAGAAAATTTGAGCCTATAGAAGAGATGTAATTTGCTTAAGGTCACAACAAGAATTAGGCATTTCTAAGCCATGGAAGCTACCTGAAATTCTGAAGGAACCTAAGCAAGGTAGGCCTTTTAGAAATACCTCCTGTATGAAACATAGTTCCTGGCAGGTAGCAGGTACTGAGTAAATAAATACCTACTGAATAAATCAATCTCAAAGTAACTCAAAATTCTTTTAAAATTCATATGTAATTGTGGAAGGAAATAAAGGACTTACCAGAAATCAACTAATAGGATTTCTGGCTGAGAGCCACTGCTGAAGTCCTAACCGGCAAAAGAAGAGATCCTTTCCCCAGTTCATACTATCACACTTGGTATTTCATTTACCCTCACACTAAACCTCTGGCATAAGATTATTTTTCTGTTGGTAGATGGGAAAAGTAAGAGCTAGAGTAGGGGAAGAATGAATTCTGAGTACTCCAGATATGGTATTGTAACAGGAACAAGAGACCCATTCTCCAGGATTGCCTGACTACTTGGACTATGGACTGTCCTCTAATCCCCTTACCCTTTATATTTTTTCCTTAGACTTGGCTGACAGGGGAAGTACAGTGAAGCAGGACCCCTGTGAGACTCACAGTGAGGCTCCCATCCTAGATGGTGGTTGCCACCCCATCCTACACTAAGGCCACTAAAAACAGCAGGTAGGGCAAATGTAGTCTTCAAAGACATTGAAGGGGAAATGGGATGTATGGACGTAAGGAACTCTAAGAACATGGTAAGATGAAGTTATGTTTGCCTTTTGAAATGGCAGCCGACAAAACTAAGTTAATCAGAGTAGTGCCATATTTTTTTAAAACGATGCCAGAAATATAGCTGATTCAACTTTGTACAAGTTTTGAACTATGAGTTCCTACCTTGTAACAACAATTGATTTCCAAGTCTTGCTGTCAGCACCTTCAAGCTGTGGACCTCTACTTTCTGCAAACTGTAATCTTTTACCAGTCTCTTCTAGTTGAACTGTCATCTTCTCATTTAATATCTCTAAGTTATTTTTAGCTATCCGCCATTTCTCTGCAGCTTCAGTTTCCTAACATTAAAAACTAATTAATTACAAAACATAATATTGTTCTCATAGATGCAATGTATTCAAAATTATCATTACAAATTGGGAAAAAATAACATGGAGTTTAAATGCTGATTAAAATTTCAATAAAAATTCAATGTTTACTGTAAAACAGCAATATTGTCATAATTAGAAGAAATCATGTAAATGAAATTGGAAAAAGTGTTTTATACTAATGTTTATTTTACTCTATTTGTCATTTTGTTTCTCTGTAGTACTTTTAGAATAATGGGACAGTTTGTCTTTACACTTTTAAAAGATACATCGTTTTGACTTAATACTTGAGAGCGACTTAGCTATAAACATAAAAAAACCAATGTGCAAGTAACATAGAATATTTCCACTATTAAACATTCATATTCTAAGCATAGTATCACTCTGGCCTCACAATTTGGATATTTTTTCAAGTAGTTAAAAATTAGTAATTTCAATCTATTCATTAGATCACCATATAAATAGTACCTATTCATCTGGGGCACAGAATATATCTGCCTTTAAATAGAATCTTGTTGTTTAACAAAACACTTTCATATCCTCCTTATTATATATCAGGCATTATTCTAAGTCACTTGCACAAATATTTACTCATTTAAACCCTACAGCAGCCCTGTGAAATAGGTAAATTTATTATTCCCAATTTAATAGATGAGGAAACTAGGGCACAAAGAGCAGTTAAGTAACTTGCCTTAGTTACTAAAGCTTATAAGTGACAAAACTAGGATTTAAGTCCAGGCCATCTCACTCCTATGTTATACTGGTTCTAAATTTATTATTATTTTTTATTATCAATGTCCCTCATGGTGAAAGGATGTGATGATGGCAGGCATGAAAACACAACTCCTAAAAATTTCCTGATGTCTAGTTTATTTGAAATGCCCCTCATGGTGAAAGGATGTGATGATTGCAAGCATAAAAACACAATTCCTAAAAATTTTTTGATGTCTAGTTTATTTGAATAGACACTCTCATATCAAGGATCTAATTTCATTTTTTCCATGTGTTACTTACTATTAAAAATAATAGCTATAATCAGTCATATAATCTTACCTTTTTAAGTTCTTTACGGAGTCTTTCATTTTCAGCAACAATTTTCTCCATGCCTTTGGTCTTAGACTCATAGTGTATGCTCAACTGACGTCCAAGATGAAGTTTAAGTTTTTCCAATTCTCCCTAGTAATAAAATATATATATATATATCAAAACAAGGAAATAAAATGAAAGATGAACTTGTAAACTCATAAAATTCCATTGAAAGTAATTTTAGAGACTATATCTAATATGATTAGAATTAAAGTTTTCCCTTGAATATTGGTCATCTAGATCAGAGATTATCAATCTTAGCACACAATTATCAGTTCATACACTGATAATTAAAAAAACAAAATCACAAGACCTTCAGTGGTACCCACCCCAAAACAATCTAATCATTCTTTGTATTTTTTAAAAGAGCTACGGTTAATTATTTTATGCTGCCACAGTGAGAACCACTGGTCTTGAAATGATGAACAAGTGGATCTACTTTAACTACTCTTACCCTAGTCTCCAATTAAGATTTTTGTTTGTATAAAATGTCTACTGCATCCATTAAAGCCACTTTAAATAGTATGATTAAATCTTATATTAAAAATCAACAAAAACTATAATAGTAAAATATTCCAATAAGAATAATCACATTTTAAAATTACCTTTAACTTTTCATTTTCTAGTTCAATATTAGCCATTTTTTCACTGGTCAGTATTCCTGATGCCTTTTTCAACTGTTCATTTTCTCTCTGGACTTTTTCAACTACTTTTTTCATTAAACCAATGGTTTTTTCTAGCTCCGGGATTGTCTTTCCACTTCTACCAGACTATTATACAAAGGAACATAGTAACATTTTTTAAATGTAATCAAATACTTTAGAGAATATAATATAAAGTACCAACAATTAAACAGGCTCATTATTATACTCATTGTTAAAAATTTCTAGCATTTGAAGGCAATACTTATATTACTTTGTCATCCTTACAACAACCCTATGAGATAAGAATTGAAATCTTCACTTTATATATAAGAAAATCAAGACTGAGAGAATTTGATTTTTCTAAAATCATGCAGCTAAACAGCTAAGTCTAGAAATCTATCCTTGATGTCTAATCCAAGTGAATAAACCTAAGAACCTAACTATTTATTTAACTAATGTTCTTTTCAATATACCAGAGATTTCTTTATATGGAACAAAACCACAAAAGAGAAATTGTGTTTTTAAAGAGCTCATGAGTTATCAAATTCCAGTTGCAGAATAGTAGCAGTTTTCCTTAAGAATGGCCATTACTTAGAAATCCAGTTTCTATCAAATATAAACAGATGTCTGAAATAAAAAACCTGGTGTTAAGATATCAACAGATATGGATCTAATAACTTTAATTGCTTATAATTAATGAAAACAGTTCCTAACAATTCAGTTAAATAGTATGCTTTACTTTTTTGCATTTTAGTCGTATTCTCCCTGTGCAATGAATAATCCTGAAAAGCAAACTTTTTAAGAATTTTAATATATTTTTTTCATAATTAGGAGACATTAAAGGTCAAAATAGCATATAATTTTAATAAATATAACAATGTTACTGAGTGTCCACCAGATATTTGTTCTGAATTCTTTTCTAATAAAATTCTTAATATTTTCACCAAATCCATCATATACTTTAACATTTTTACTTGAATTAGTATTTTTATCATGATTATTTCCATTTGTGCCACTCATCCAAATAAGTCTGCAGGGACTTAAATCTTTGGCCTTGGCCTCATATACAACATTTATTCATTGTACAAAGTAAATACAAAATAAGATGAGAAGAAAAATACAAGAATACAAAACAACAAATTGGGAATCACATTTACAGAGCAATGTAAAGGTGTGATGGATATCATAAAAAATAGTTATAAAATGTTAAAATTGGACCAAAGAGCAATTAATAGATACCTCAAAGAACAGAAGGTTCCTGAAAGTTAAATGTTTTTAATATGGAATGATATGCAATGAAAAGAGAGATGATGTGGAGTCAAAGTTAAATAAAAAACTATATAAGAGGTAAAAGATGATAAAATATATTAAATTAAAATACCAAAGAAAACTTAATGATGTTTTACATTGTAGATGCAGCAGAATAATAAACGAAACTAGAGACAACAGTAAACGCATATCACTGATGTTATGACATATCTAAAATTTGTTTTTTCCATTTTTGGTTAATCATGTCTGAAACCAAAACAAATGTTTAGCATATTCTTACATACTCACCCCTCTAACATAGCCAAGTTTCCGCTCAACTTCTGTTTTTTCTCTCTTAAGAAATTCACACATTTCCTTCAAATCTCTTACTTGATTCTAAAAGATAAAAACAAACAGGTAACAATTTAACATAGCTATATCATTGAGAAGGATAGGCGAATAATTCATCTGAACTAATAATCTCTTCAACTGCATAGCCAAAGTAAACAAATGAGTCTCTACACCAACAAGGAGAATTTAATCTAAGAGATATAATTGAAAAAAAGTGTTAATACATGAGAATTTTGAATATATACTGTCAAGAAATATTGTCCATATTATTACCTTAGTAGTCAATATAAATATTCATTTAGCACTCTGATTTTTATCTGACCCATAAGTTATGTATGTAAATCCTTATCCATATGGCACAAAGAAACAGATAACTAAACTTCTAATACTGGTTCTGTCAGTGTAAAAACAGAATGAGAAGCAGGACATAGCTTGATTATATCATCATCAGTGGAATTAACAGATCATTTGAACCTGCTATTTCTATTGTCCGGAACTCTTTTTTTAGGATCTGTAGGATTTGCTTCATTACCTCCCCACCAGATCTCTGCTCAAATATCACCTAATCAGTGAAGCCTTCACTTACCCTATTTTAAAAGGCAACCTCACTTCATACTAACCATGCTTTATTTTTCTCCATAATAGTTAAATCAGCTGCTAACTACTATACATTGACTTATTTGTTTATTATCAGTCTTCTCCCACTAGAATGTAAGATTTATGAACATAAGTACTTTAATTCACTGCTGTGTCCAGCACCTAGAAGAGTGCCTGACACAAAGTAAACCCTCAACAAATAATTAAATTAGTAAATGTGTATAAAGTATAACACTACCATGATAATTTATGAATATGAGTTTCTACTTTTCTTCATAAGCTAATATGGTGAACATAACTACTAAGTGGGGAACAGTGTGGGACAAATATTATAGTTATTCCTAACAATAATAAAAGAACATTAAATTTACCTTTAATCTTGGCAAATCTTTATTTGCTTGTTCAAGCTGAAATTTTAGTTCAATATTATCAGATGACAACTTCAAGTTCTCTCTCTGAAGCTCCTGCTCTCTTTGACAATGATCATCTGACCCAATTCCTGAAGTCTTTAGGAAAATGAAATTAGGAATATTTTAAAGGTTTAACAAATAAAAACCACATAAGATATGCTGGATAAGAAAATGCTATACCACAAGGAAACTTTTCTCCCTCAAAGAAACAGTAGGAAATTGGGAGATTGTAGAGAAAAACAGCCAAAAGCAAGTAAGCCAGAATCTGAAACTTGCAGGAAAAAAGGTAATGTAGTTTCTTTTAATCATAAAAAATAGAAAGCAAAGTATGACTTAGCCTCCAAACACATAGTGCCCCTTTATATAACCTCATAGTGACTAAATTAATTTATGGTGATTCTGTTGGTTCAAAAATAGAGTATGAGTGTTATCTAACCTTCAAAAAGAACTCTCAAAATTCCTTCAGCAAACTTTTCTCATTCCATTAGCTAAAGTTTCATTACCTCTGAAGACGCTTTCATTACTCTGAAATCTAGTAAACTATATTTGCTTTTCTTCTGGCATGAATCTACCTAAGGTTACTAATTATGAACATTTTTACTCATTCTAAACTATAAGTTATTTGAAAGAGAGATCTGATTGATTGCTTTTTGCTGAAAAGTGGGTAGAATACAACCTATATCATAGAATAGTTATGAGCATGATACGAAATAATTTTGTGAAACTACTCAGCAGAGCTTTAGTTCATTCTCCCCTTGCTCTCTCTTCTGGCTTGATAGGCAATAAAGTCACTAATCCACAGATTTTATAGTTGCTAAAATATTAAATTATATAGCTATATCTATTATACTTGGTGCAATAAAATCTTTTTAATTACCAATAGGTTAAATATATTAAACTTCTGATATATCCAGCCTTGGGTAAAAAGTATATATATATTTTTTTTCTTAGGTAAAATGTAGTAAAAATAGAGAAATTTAGAAAACAAATTATAGAAAAGTAAAAATCTGAGCAGACATTTGATTCTGAGCCGAGAGTATATAGCAGAACACTGGCAGAAAGACTACATGTGCCCCTCTGATCTCTATTTGAGGGAATGTGTGTGCATGTGTACATATGTAATGGCAAAGAAGAGAAGAGAGCAGACATTTCTTGATGTCTGTAAACTAATAGGACGTATCCTCAACTTATTCCCTCAGGCAATCTGAGTATACATTCCAATTCTACTACTATTAGGTTAACACTAGCAAATCATGCCACCTATGATGTCTTCAGTTTTTGCACCTTACAAACAAAGATAATATACAGGATAAATTTTAACATCTCTTCAGAGATGGAAATTTGTAATTCCCTGTCCTTGCCCACTTCCTCTCTTCTGTCTATGGTAGCTATATGATTCAAATATTGATAATCATATATGAGCACCACTGACTGAAATATATAATATATATTTAATATCTATCACAGAAGAGAGGAAATCTACCTAATAGAGAGGATATTTTAAACAGTTATCCTCACTGAAATTTGGATGCAATTATTTATATAAGTGAATGTAGATCATTTTTCCTCCTATTCTCAGAGAATAAAACCAAAAGAATTACAGTTGAGATTGCCAAATTTTTGAAGAACAAATTCTAAAGAACTCCCTATTCTACAGAAGTAATATATATAGAATTCTTGTACTTGTATAATGAACTTCATGGGACTTCCAAATTGTTTCATATAACAGAGATTCTGCTAAAAGGCATAAACTGCTAGAAATCAAATACTTAGTGGATGGGAATTAGAAATGTCACACAGTGGAAGACTAAAATTCTCTACTATCAAGTGAAAAAAAGAAGCTTTATGAACTAGAGAAGGAAATGAACTAAGTCACTTTCATTTATTTTCTCTTAACATTTAAATGTTTGATTTTAGTTGATGCTTAGAGGACTTGGGAGACTGGAATATCTGAAGTGAAAAAGATAAAGAGAAAAAAAGATAAATGTTATTTAATTTCAATGGAAACCAAACTTTTCTAATTTTGTACCGTAATGTAAATTCACCAAAGTAGGGTATACATCGAAAGTTCATAAACTGTAGTATTAGACCTGGATGTAAATCTTGGTTTTGCATTTTCACGATCACTAGGAAGGTTACTTAATTCTCCAAGCCTCATATGTAAAATAGAAATAGTACTCTGCAAAGAATTGTGAGAATTATACCTAGGTACAGAGCCTAACACAACATAGATAGCAATACACATAGGCACCCATTACCCATTATAGAAAAGTATCTGCCAAAGAGACCACTAAAGGAATTTGGTATATAGAATTAGGTATATATATTAGCATCATAAAATTTTTACTAAGGATATTCATTATAGTAAGATCTTACTTGTAAATATAGCATGCTGAATTAGAAATTTCTAAGGCAAAGCAAACACCTCTAAAGTGCTAATTTCTGCTATTGAGTTATCAAATCTAATAATTTTTAAGTGAACAGCAGTCATAAAACAATGAGTATCACTAAATTAGGAAATGCATAACCACAATTTCTGTTGGATCTAGTAAAAAAAATAGGGCCTCAGGAGAAATATATTGATAGATTGGTTGGTTTTTTTAATTGTTCTTTTTTTTTTTTTTGGTACAAATCCTACTTATTTTTCTTCCATTTGTACCACTTATTTATCTTACTTACTATAAAAAATTTAGCTAACAAAGAAATAAAGGACTGCCATGTATCCAAACCTGGAATATTTCATTTCTTGACTGGACTAATATCTATCAGTTTCATAATATGCCTGTGCATCATCTTCAGCACACTGATAAACTGCATCAGCAATTTTGGCATCATCATGGTGACTGATAGCAGGTTCTTCTGAATCAATGTGGTTGTTGTCACTCACATCTTCAGCTATGTGTCCCTTTCCTTTCTTTCTCATTCTTGCCTTTTTCATTCTCTTCTTGTTTTTATGTTCCCATTTATCATTTCTACAACAGTTTTGATTAAATAGGATTCATTTTCAAAACTGGAATTAAAAATCTGCCAGGTTACCAGGAGCTGACCTAAATGGATTTATTTATTTATGGTCTTGCTCAGGTTTATTTAACTCAGTAGGACCTACAACATTTTCTGCTTTATGTTTTCCTTCATTACTCTAATACCATAGAATATTTCTAGGTACCCAGTGATGTAAGTTGTCACTGGTCTCTATACCCATCCCATCTTTAATTCCGAGCATTGGTATGGATTTTTTGTGTCCCTGTGTAAAGTATGTGTGTGTATGTGTGTGTTTTAACATTGGTAATGAGGGTAGAAGGAATATTGTGTCACATACCAGATTCTGCTTGAAACCGAAGAAAAGAAATATGAAAAGCAGAAAAGGAAAAAAAAAATAACAAAAATACATACACTAAATGTTTTGAAATAAAATCTAATACATAATTCCAAATGATTCATTATAAAGAAAAACTAGAAACATCACACATAATTGAATGAAAATAGTTTGAATGGAAATGAATAGTTTTAACATATTTTCCTATTTTATCCAATTGCAAGCACCTGCCACAGCAAAAGTAATGTTAACTACATTTAAAATGTGCAGAAATAATTCATACTGAATTTTTATGCAAATTTTAAGTCGTAAGTTTACTGTTATTTGTGAGAAAGGATTAAAGAAGTTAATATACATCAGTCCCTAGTAAAAATAAAAGCTGAATTTATTATATTAATATTAATTAGTGTGCTAATGTTTTTGGCCAGATAAAAGTATGTTGATTTAAATTTTTTTTCTTTTCTTTT